>JAVJIF010008063.1:0-70829 GCA_038442645.1 Agave tequilana
AAGTTGATTTCCCATCGGCTGAGGCAGAAGGCTTCTGATAAGATGGAGGGCAACGAGTCCGTGTTCCTGGCATAGAGGAGTTCATCGCTGTGGATGATAGCGAGGCTTCTGATGCAGAGAGCCCGTGCTTCGAGGCAGAGACAAGGCCCGATGCCCCCGAAGCTGGTGCTCGTGAAGCCGCTCTGGTGTAGTGGGGGCAGCTCTCCCACAGCATGTGGAAGAAGTGGAGGAAGAGGACTCTGAGGTCCACTTCAAAAGGAAGCGTGGGAGTGGATCCCGTAGGAAGTCGTCGGCGAAGAAGCCCCGTCGCCAAACTCCTACCATTGTGGTGGAGGGTGAGCCCTCTGCTGCGCCTCCTTCTGCTGCTCCATTAGTGGCTGAGCCGTCGGTTGATGAACCGACTACTGGTAAGATTGGACCCATCTAATATGCCTTCAGCGCGCTTTACATGACTCATCATTTGCTTTTTGTTGCAGGAGCTGAGGCAGTTGGAGAGCAAGGGGAGCACTACGATCCCCTGTTCACTTATGGAAGTGCAGCGGGTTCCTTTGCTCGCTCGGAGGAGTCCGGAGGTGATGCGGCCGATATTGGCCCTTCGGGCGCTGGGACTTCTAAAGGAAGTCCTATGGCATCCAGCTCTGCCGGGTGGTCTGCGGAGGAATCGGCGAGTGGCCCGGCTATCCGCGTTGAGTCGGGTAAGAACTTTCCGATGGGACCCTTGGATTCTGATGCGGCTGACGATGTGACATCGGCCTTCGGTAAGACTAAGGTCTCTTGGTCCTCGCCTATTTGTTGCGTCTCCTTTTTGACCTTGGTTTCGTTGCAGGCATTCGTCCCCAAGGTGCATCAGCTTCGAAAGAAGCGGAGGGTTTCCTGGAGGGTCAAAGGGCGATATGAGCGCTTCGACCGGGGCAGACGCAGCTGTGTTAGACGCGCTGTATGGCGACCTGCCTTTTTATCAGCCCAAACCAGCGGAAGGCCCTGAGGTTGAAGAGGCGGCAGTCCCGGAGGTACCCCCACTTCCAGTCATATCACGAGTGGGGTACAGACTGTCTTGCCGAATACGGCATTGAGGGTGATTGTGAGCCCTACCTCCCCGACGCTGGTAGTTGAGCCTGCTGCTCAGGAGGCGGTGGCCAGTCCTACCTCCGCGGTGGCTGGCGTGCTGGTTCCGCCGAGGTCACCTTTGGCTTGCCCTGCTGCTGTCGATGTTCCCGCTTCTTCTTCCGCGGTGGTGTCGACTAGGTTGGTAGATTGCTCCGAGGTTGTCTCAAGGATTGATGAAGCTGAGAATGACTTCATCGGTAATCTGGTCGACAGCTTCTATAACAGTTTGGAGCAGACTATCGGTCTAGTCTTGAAGGGCTCGCCTGTGCCATTTTCGAAGCTGAAAATGGTTCTCTCCCGTGGCATTGAGTGTATCCGGGACTTTGAGGGGTACCATCAAGCTACTGCTCTGGAGCTCCTGGTGGATGACCTTGAGAAGGACGTGGAGGAATGGCGCCATTTCCATCGATCCGATGCAGCGTCTTTGGCTGATGAACGGCTCGCACGTCTTGTCGCCCAGAAGCGCGAGGCTCAGCTCGCTGCTCAAGAGGCTGTTGAGGCTATCTCCTCTGACTTGAGGTCCTTGGAGGCAGAGGAAGCAGAAGTTGGGAGTGCAATTGATGCTTCCAACAGTGCTCTTCTTGACGCTGAAGATAAGATCAAGAGGGCTGAAGAGATGATCCGAAAGGCAAATCTCCTCTTGTCCAAAGCTACGCAGATGCGTCATGAAGAGTCTGCGCGGCTTAAGCAGCTCAGGGCTCGAAGTGAGGAGCTGGCGGAGCAGAAGTCATCACAGATGGCGACTTTGGCGGAGACCGAGGCTCGTCTGGCTCAGGCAGTGGACTTTGATGAGGCGGAGCTAAGATCACAGGCGCTGGCCCAGGCTGAAGATGACAGGAGGACGCGGCTAGCTTCGCTCGGAGATCGGATCCGATCTTATCATGTACGCCTATAGGCTCCTCCATGTATCCCATTCTTCTGGATTAATAAAAAAAATTTTCTTTTGTCGTCTGTTGTTTGTTTGGATAATGAGGCATGGCTGTCTGTTGGTTCAGAGGTCGCAATGACATAACCAATTGAGATGTTGTCAGTCTCGAAGTCAGCCCTTTGCGGGCTAAAAAGGGAGATACTTGCCTTTTGTAAATGTCAGCAAGCATCGAGATTGAGACTTAGCTGTCAGCTGGTTCAGAGGTCGCAATGACATAACCAATTGGGACGCCGCTAAGCTCAATGGTAGATGAGGCTTGGCTATCTGCCAGTTCAGAGGTCGCAATGACGTAACTGGTTGAGAAGCCACCAAGCTCAATCAATAGGTGATACTCGTCTTTTGTAAATGTCAACGAGTATCGAGACCTGTCTTTTGTAAATGTCAACAGGGCTCGGGATTGAGACTTAGTTGTCTACTGGTTCAGAGGTCGCAATGACGTAACCAATTGAGACGCCACTAAGTTCAATGGTAGATGAGACTTGGCTATCTGCCAGTTCAGAGGTCGCAATGACATAACTGGTTGAGAAGCCACCAAGCTCAATAATGAGTGATACTCGTTTTTTGTAAATGTCAACGAGTATCGAGACCTGTCTTTTGTAAATGTCAACAGGGCTCGGGATTGAGACTTAGCTGTCTGCTGGTTCAGAGGTCGCAATGACGTAACCAATTGAGACGCCACTAAGCTCAATGGTAGATGAAACTTGGCTATCTGCCAGTTCAGAGGTCGCAATGACATAACTGGTTGAGAAGCCACCAAGCTCAATAATAGTGATACTCGTTTTTTGTAAATGTCAACGAGTATCGAGACCTGTCTTTTGTAAATGTCAACAGGACTCGGGATTGAGACTTAGCTGTCTGCTGGTTCAGAGGTCGCAATGACGTAACCAATTGAGACAGCACTAAGTTCAATAGCAATGGAGTTTGGGAATAGTCTCGTTTTCACGGGGAGAAACGAGGGAATCGCTGTCATAGGTTTAGTGTTAACGTAACAGCGGAATATATGTGGTCCTACCATTCTATGGATGAGAATTGGTAAGTGATTTTGGAGGTCTCATTTTCTCGGAGAGAAACGAGGGGATTGCTGCCATAGGTTTAATGTTAACGTAACAGCGGAATATATGTGGTCCTACCATTCTATGGATGAGAATTGGTAGGTGATTCTGGAGAGGGAATCAAGTGGGAACAGGTCCCTTGGGATTTTGAGCAAACCCCCAGCTATCAATAGGTTTGATATGTTTGGAGAAAGAGAAAGGCTCTCTTTGTGCGCATTCCGGACGCGCGGATCTCGATCAGAGGTGTAATGTTATCCTGATCGAGAGCAAGATCCTTGATTAAGGATAATACTTTTTTAAGAATTTGCCATTGATCGGCATCATGAGGAGGTCGCCATCTGCAGTTGTAAGGCGGTATGCTCCGTTTGAATAGACTGTCTCTATCACAAACGGTCCTTCCCATTTAGGCTGAAATTTGCCTTTGGTCTTGTGCGTCATAATCATCGGTCGTCTGACGGCTAAGACTAAGTCTCCTTTCTGGAAGACTCTCTGTTTGACCTTCTTATTGAAGGCTTTTGACATCCGAGCTTGATATAGCTCGATGTGTTGTTGAGCTTGCAGCCGCTTCTCGTCCAGGGCTTCGAGCTCTTGAAGACGCAGGCGATCATTGTCTTCTGATGTCATCTTAGTAGTCAAGGCTACCCGTAATGATGGCACCTGGATTTCCAATGGGATGACCGCTTCGCACCCATATACCAGGGAGAAAGGCGTATTGCCTGTCGGTGTCCGAACCGTAGTCCGGTAGGCCCAAAGGCATTCACCGAGCTTTTCGTCCCAATCTCGCTTGTTCGAGGAGACAAACTTCTTGAGCAGCTTGATGATTGTCTTGTTAATGCTTCTGCTAAACCGTTGGCAGCAGGATTGTAAGCTGTTGAAGCCATATTCTGAATTCGGTATTTATCGCAGAACCGATAGAATCCTTGGCTTATGAATGGGGACCATTGTCATGGATGATCCGCCTGGGGACACCAAATCGATGGATGACATGGTGTTTGATGAAGCTAACCAGATTGGAGGTTTTAACTTCGGCCAACGGTGTGGCCTCTGCCCATTTTGAGAAGTAATCGGTTATTGCCAGGATAAACCGGTGACCTCTTGCCGAAGAGGGGCTAATTGGCCCTACGACATCGATTCCCCATGCTTCAAATGGCCATGAAGCAACAGTAGGGTGGAGCAACTCCGAAGGTTGGTGTATGAAGTCTGCATGGACCTGGCACGCCTTACACCTTCGTGCATATTGGGTGGCATCGGCCATCATGGTCGGCCAGTAGTACCCAAGTCTGTGCAGCCTGTCTTTAAGCTTTGGACCTGGCTGGTGAGCTCCGCAAATGCCATCATGTGCTTCTTTAAGCACTTCCTGTGCCTCTGAATGAGAGAGACAACGGAGGAGAACACCGTCATATGAACGACGGTAGAGTGTCTTCAAAGTGGGATCATAGTAGAAACGGAGCGACCTTCGTCTGATGGACGCTGCTTCTTTGGGATCGTCTGGAAGCAGACCGTGTAGAGCATAGTCAATGAGAGGGAAGCGCCAATCCCTCGGCTCAAGATCCATGGAGACATTACAGACTTCTTGGATCCTTAGTATGTGCTTGGAGCATACAAGATGTCGGGTTGCGACTGTGAGGTGATACTCGGTGTCGGCCGGTAAGGCTAGCGTTGTCGCTAATGCAGCGAGAGCATCCGCCTTGGTATTTTGAGATCGGGACACATGCCCAATGTAGAAGCCTTCAAATAAGCTAGCCAATTCGATGGCTGTATGATAATAAGGCACCAAGTCTTCATGACGGACCTCGTATTCGCCTTTAACCTGATTTATGATCAGCTTTGAATCGCCATAAGCTTCAAGGTAGCGTACCCCCATTCCATGGGCGAGCTGGAGGCCAATGAGCAGAGCATTGTATTCCGCTACATTATTAGAGCATGATTCTGTCAAGGAGAATGCCCTGGGAAGGATATGATCCTGTGGGGAGATAAACACAACCCCCACTCCGGCAATAATCTTTCCTTTGGGGCCCATCCGCGATGCTCCATCAAAGAACATCTGCCACACTTCCTCTACTGAGGTTGCATTAGACTCGAAGACTTCATCAGGGATGTCTTCGTGAAGCTTTGAATGTTCCGGGACTGGATGCGCAGCCAAGAACTCTGCAAGGGCTTGACCTTTAACTGCCTTCTGAGGAGTAAAGGTCATGTCGTATTGAGACAACAGAAGTGCCCATTTAGCCAATCTTGAATTCAGCGACCCTGGCTTCGTCATGAGAAGTCGTAAAGGGTTCACTCTGGAGATGACATGTATGGTTTGGCCAACCAAATAATGTCGTGTCTTCTGGACAGCGAAGACGAGAGCTAAACACTCTTTCTCAATAGGATTGTAGCGAGATTCCGCTCCTATGAGAGTCCTGCTCAGATAATAAATGGCCTGCTCATGGCCATTGTCATCCTTCTGAGCGAGGAGGGCGCCGAGGGAATAATCCAGAGCTTTTACATAAAGCAAGAATGTTTTCCCTGATGTAGGGGCCACTAAGACCGAGGTTTTGTGAGATACCTCTTAATATCTTCATAAGCTTCTTGACAAGCTCGATCCCATATGAAGGCAGTACCCTTCTTCATGAGACGGGTGAACGGTTGGCAGCGGCCCGAAAGATTTGCTATGAATCTTCTGATGTAGGCTAATCTGCCTTGCAAGCCTCGGAGCTCTTTGAGGTTCCTTGGTGGATGCATGTCCTGGATGGCTTTGACTTTGTCTGGGTCCAGATGGATCCCTTTTGATGTGACAATGAACCCAAGGAATTTGCCACTAGACACTCCCAAGAAGGATTTTGTCGGGTTCATTTTCAGCTGATGAGCCCGCATTATGTCGAACATCGTTCTCAGATCGCGAAGATGTTCATTTTTGCTGCGGCTTTTGACGGCAATGTCGTCAACATAGCACTCCACCGTCTTTCGGAGATGGTCGCGGAAGATCATGCTCATCGCCCGTTGGTAGGTTGCTCCGGCGTTCTTCAGTCCGAAGGGCATTACAGTGTAGCAATATACCCCCAGTGGCGTTCGGAAAGAAGTATGCTTCTCGTCATCGGGATACATCTTGATCTGGTTGTACCCTGAGAAGCCGTCCATGAAAGACATCCTCTCGAACCCGCATGTGTTGTCGATCATGACATCGGTGATCGGCAGTGGGAATTCATCTTTTGGACAGGCCGTATTGAGATCACGGTAGTCGATGCAGATTCGTATTTTCCCATTTTTCTTGAGGACGGGGACTATGTTAGCCACCCAATCTGGATGTTGTTCCTCCCGGATGAAGCCACAAGCAATGAGCTTATGAACTTCGGCTTCAATAGCCTCCATGATGTTTGGGCGGAACCGACGTTGTTGCTGCTTGACTGGCTTAACGTCGGGCTTGATGTTTAGACGGTGCATAGCGACCTGTGGATCAAGTCCAGGCATGTCTTCATAGCTCCAGGCGAAGACATCTATATACTCTTTTACGAGCATTATCAATTCTTCCTTTTCGATAAGTGATAAGCTTTCACTTATGAAAATAGGCTTAGGGTGATCTTGACTGCCTAAGTTGACTTGGATCACCTTGTCTTCGGTAGGTGGCTCGCGTAGCTCAAACCGCTTTTCCCATTGAAAGCTCAATTGCTGGGCCCATGATTCCTCATTGGCAACCTCTGCGGGTTCCAACTGACTGCTTGAAGTCATGAGGCTTTCGAATATTCCCCCTATGCTGACATCAGAGTCCCATTCGGAGGATGAGGTCGACTGTGATGGGATCGATCCGTCGCCTTTGACCTGAACTGTTGTTGATGACGTGGGTGTAACATACCCTAACCCCCTGCGTGTACTATCATAGTAATTTGCAGGTTTTCCTCTTGGGACGGAGTTACGCATCAAGCCGCGTCTTCCTTTTCCGAAGTTTAGGCCCGCTCCCTGCTTCAGGTTGTAGCCCATCTTTTTCATAATATGGCGCGCTGATGGCGCGTAATGGAAGAACTGTGGAACTTCTGAGTCCGAGCTTGAGTCTGTAGTTGAGAATCCCCCTGGCCGGGCTCTGCCGAAGATTATTGGCGACTGACCTTGCTTGGACGGAGGGACTACCAGCGTGGCCCCTTCTATAACCTCCACAGATGTAGTGGCCGAACTTGGCTCATGTACGGGCATGCGAAGAGGGTCATCCATAATGGATTTAATCGACTCGATGCTCGCAGGATAATCAAAAGAAATATTATTATTAATTATCCATTCGCCTTCCTCATCAGAAGGATCTCACATCGGGGATCATTAAAGCATGCTACAATTGGCTCGCCAATCAGAATGGCCGGCGTGCCTGTTTCAGATTCCGAATCTGCCTCATTGCCACTTTCATCATCGTCTGGCAATGGTTCTCCCGGCGTTCCACTAGCCTCTTGATATAGGAGGGCATCAGTGAAGTAGTTTTCCACCCCCTTAAAGGGTTGCTTTTCAGCGAAGACAGTTCGTACTGTCGCATCATCCTCAACATACTTGAAGCACTGATGGAGAGTGGACGGAACGATCCAGTTGGCATGGATCCAAGGTCGTCCTAGTAGCAGGTTGTATGATGTGTCAGCATCAATGACATAGCACGTCACTTCTGACTTCAGGCTTCCGATTCTGCAGCGGAGCCGAATCTTTCCAAGCGGATGGCTGCTCCCGGCGTTGAAACCATATATTGTAGTGGTGGTTGCAGACAACCTGTACAGCGGTATGCCGAGGAAGTAGAGGAGCCTTTTGGGGATGATGCTGAGAGCAGACCCCGGATCGACTTGTACTCTTTCAATGCAGGTTGAACCGATATATCCGGTATAGTACAGGGGTCGATCATGCTTGTTGTCTTTGAGAAGCATATCTTCCGCCGTGAAGGTAATGGCAGGTACCTTTGACTGTGCGTGATGGCACTCTGAGCAGGAAGGCTGCATCTCATCACCAGGGATCTCAGGCATGCATGTCAGAAAGGACTCTGAGTTGGCTAGCGCATCTCTGAGCGCCTCTCTCGTCTCTTTAGAGAGACGAAGAAGCTCGTGTATTGTGATACGGGCCGGGATATTGGCTAAGTGGGCCAATATATCAAAGCGAAAGGGCGTGGCTAACCCTTGGCCTGGCGGTTTCTTCAACACATGGTCGAATCGCACCTCCTTAGGCTTCTCCTTCCCTTTGGCTGGAATTGGAGTGGATGCCGGCATTGGTACTGACGTCGTTTGCCGTTGTATCTCGTCAGTAGATTTGTCATATTGCCTTTGATATGACTTTCCAGACCGGGTGCCCGTCTGTTGAGGCGCATCTGCCTGCGCCGCACAGGCATGCTTTTCTTCTTCAGAATCGCTGAGGGAAGCCGAAGTAAGATTACCATCGTCTGGTAGGACAGAGATGACATTGCAGGATTTGCCCTTTCTGCTGGAGTCCTTCGACGTCTGCTGTACGTCTTGGATGAGGTCGGGTGTATCCACATAACTTCCCCTGTCTCCAATGTCAAAGGGACGAGACCCTTATTGTATTGAGTCATGGCTGGAGGATGCTTGACTTCTAGCCGTGGCGCCGGGGCTGAGTAGGTCTCGCCAGGAACCATGACCTTCTGGGCAGTGCCGAACTCAAGAGTCACCATATTGGCAGTGACTTTCTTCTGTTCCGTCTTCAGTGTGAGGACTCCGGCGTCGACCAAGGCTTGAATTCTATCCTTAAGAACATAGCACTTGTCGGTAGGATGGTGGATCATCCTGTGGTAGAGGCAGTATTTAGGGTCATTTGTGCGCCCTACCTCATTAGGACGCCGAGCATCTGGCAGCTTCATCTTATTCCTTTATGGAGCAGATGGAATATTGTGACCACCTGGTCATCTCTGAAGGAGTACTGCTTCGGAGGAAACTTGGGCTCTTGGCTGTTGACGCCGCTCTTCTTGGCCTTTGGCTGTGTGTCCCCGGTCAGCTCGACGGACATAATTTCCTTCCCTTTAGCTTGGGAAGACTGCGGGAGATCGCTACGCCCTTTGTTGTTCGTGCCCCATTTGCTCCTAGGGGCGGATGGCTCGAACTTCTTAGCCGATTTCTCGGCTATCTCGGCTTGTTCGACCAATTCCTTCCAAGTATGGGCCTTGACAGCCCCCATGCGAACTTCTACTTGATCCAAGAAGTTGTGTCTGCATGTTTGTAAAAGCATGGGTAAAGGCATCCCTGCTGGGCACATCAGAGATAGATTTCTGAACCGCTCAATGTATTCACGGACAGATTCGCCTTTCCTCTGCACAGTGGAAAGGAGCTTATCCATGGTCACTTCGGTATCGTCCTCATAGAAGCGAGAGAGGAACCGGGTTTCCAGGTCGATCCAGGAATTGATAGAGCCCGGGGAAAGACTGCGAAACCAGTCAAACGCCACCCCTTTCAAGGTGCCGATGAACAACCTAGCCATGATGGCGTCGTTGTTTAGAACATTACCGGTCTGAGACCGGAAATAGTAGATGTGCTGATTGGGCGAGCTCTTACCATCATACGTGTGCAACGTTGGTGGTTTTGAACTTTGGCGGATATGGCACTGAATCCCATTCCAGTGGGTAGGGACGGACTACCCCCACTTTCTTCAATTCATCCTTTTGCGCCAGGGATGAAATTTGAGCTTGAAGGCCTTTAAGGACTTCGGCATCCAGGGAAGAGCCTCCCTTGGATCTCTCCGTCTTGGCGGATCATTGCTGAGATCCCCCTCCTCGTCATGATTACTTCCGGTATCATCATTCCGGTTGCTGAGGAGTTGAGCTAGCATCTGCTGGATATTGTCCAGGGCCTCTTGCTGAGTTCTAGAGGTTTGCTCCTGAGCCTCCAAACGCCGACGAAGGCGTCATTGGCGTTATCGGCCATATTAACCGATGCTTTGTCGGTTTGCACAGAACTGACTGTTGCTGAGAGGCATACCCGCTGTCTTCATCTTCTCCGTCAGACGATTGGGGTGATCGTCCGGACTGTGGCGGGATCAGGACCTTTGAGGAAGAAGGCTGTTCATAATTATAGGGTATCGCTACCCTGGATCTGGTGTTTCGGAAAACACCTTCTTCGCGCACCAAGACATCACCTAAGCCTGGGCAATAATCTGGATCTGGGGAGCCGAAAGGGGTATCTTCGGATGTATGACCTCCTCTGCGCGGCTCTCGCCCCCTTCCGGTCATGTTGACGGATGCAGAGGCTGGATCTGGCGAGCCACTCCTTCTGAGATGTTTCATTGGGATGCGCGCAGACAGTCGATCAAAGACTGATCGCCGATATGGAGAGGTGGCAAGGGTTGGTCGTAACCGACACTGCATAGAATGGACCATCACCAACTGGCATCCACTTCGTCGATAACAGGAGGAAGTAGTCTGGAAATGCTTCAATCTCCGCTTGTCCGCCAAGAATTCTCGCAGGTCGGCCCGTAGGGGCCTGAACAATCTGGTATATGGGACAACGCATCGTTCCCCTTATTCCTGCGGAAAGGATTAGCACCGTATAGTGCTCTGGTTTTAGCCTCGCGCTGTAAACCCGATGAGTATGCCGAGGTACAATAGCCTTGCTTGCGAGGACAAGGCTAGCAGTAGGCGTCGCTGCACTAGGAGACGGTATGATTGCCGTCTTGACTTTATGGTTGGCAGCATTGTTGGCACAGGCGGGCATCTTGCCTTTTTCTTCATAAGAGGGGCGCGGCTTTGGCGAGGCTACGCCTGAAGCTTCAGCAGAGGACTTCTGTTTTAGGCTTCCATACCCGCTTTGACAGAGGATGCGTAGGTTCGCAAGGAACCTGAATAGCCACAAGCGGGGCTGTGGGGTGCTGGCAGGATTCTGCCTCTGGTTTCTGATTTGAAACCTTGGCCATAAAGACCTTCTTGTGCTTCCGCGCTCGAAGCATCAAGCCACCCCCAGAGAGGACTTCTTCAAATCTTCTTTGACCGATCTGGATAACCAGGTTCTCAAAGTGCAGGATCTGGGCTGCGGGCATGTTTCCTTGTTGCGCCAGAGAACTGCGGCAGGTTTGCAGAGAACTTTTTCCGTCTCCGCAGAGACTTTGCTTGAAGATTTAGCCAGAGAAGATCTGGCTGCACCGGCTTTTCTGAATTCAGAGATAGACCCGAAGGTCTGTCCGTCGCATTGCGGCACTTGATTCTCAGCAGAGGAGAATACAATCCCAGCGGAGTCGCCATCTTGTTTTCCATTGATTTGCAAAAGGGAAAAACTTACAAATAAAAGTTGAGGAGCTAAATTACAAGTATTCTCAAAAGATTACAAGTAGATCCCCTCAGAGATTCTGGGAAAATGTGCCGATAGGAGTCTGGTCAGCGCGCGACCACTTTGTCCCTTTGACGATGCGAGCGATGAGATTCCCTTCTCGCCTGGTTTCGGAATCAGAGAATAGAGGATTGGTAGAACCCTCTTGCTGCTTCTCAAATCGCCTTCGATAAGGAATTCCTTCTCGCCTGGTTCCGGAGATTCCTTGAGAAGAAGGACGATGTTAGGGTATCAACACCCTGGATAGAGAAAGCAATTCTCTAAAAGGTCTCTGAATTCGAGAACGCACGGTGCGTTATGAAGAAGCCTCAGTCGAAGAAGCTAATTGATCGATTCTTGCGATCAGAAGGCAATTGATGGCTCCTTCCTCTGCAATCCGATCTCTCTTTATTGGTCCCCCCTCTCTCTGTACCCTGGCGGGTTATTTATAGGGAGAGCAAGGGTATAATCGTCCCCTTGAAGATATGGAAACAGGTTGAACCGAATCTGTTTGAATCTGGAAAGTAGCCTTGCTGCGAGGCTAGAATAGCTTCCGCGGAGCTAGAAAATGGCAAGTCGGTTGATCTTTCCGATTTGTTATGATCCTTTCCATATCGTTGAAGATTTTCCCTGATCCTCTTACTCGTTTCAAGAGAGTCAAGAGATTGTGGCAATCACCTGCCATATTTGATCCTGATTGGATTTGATTTGTTTTGAATCCGATCTTATCAGGAGATTTGATTGGTCAAAGGTTGACCATAGCAGGCTGATGGCGGAGCTGCCCGCTTTGAGGCTCATAGCGGAGCTAGAGGCAATTCCTGGCGAAGTCCGAAAAGAGGGTCTTCGGCGAAGTCCGAAAAGAGGGTTTTCGGCGAAGCTATCAGTTAGCTTCCTGGCGGTGCTCTGGATGATGTTAGCCTCTCAAGCGAGGCTATCTCCTTGGGCTAATGTAATGCTAAATGCTAGCATTTTAGACCTGCTGAGGTCTGTTTAGAAACAATCCGGGTTCACTGTTCTGCTTGCTGGATCAGTGGAGTCCAAACCGCTTCCTTGTCCCTTAGAGGTGGGTGAAAACTGGTCTTCAGCTTGTCTGTCCCTTGTCTTTTGTAAATGTCAACAAGTTTAGACATCGTTCGGACCAATGAGAATCTTGTCTTTTTTAAGTGTCAACATATATCTTGCATCTTTATATTGTTTATCTCTTTATATGCTTGATATATCTTGTGCTTAATTGTTATAGCTTGGGATTATTTGCTCACACTTGTATTCAACCAAGAGAGCCATAGTGGCAACTCAACTCTTAGTCTAGAGGAATCCTGAGGAGATAGTCCCAGAGCCCTTCACTAGAAATTCAGCTACACTCTTGTGTTATACTTTGTGTGTTATCTCAATAGTCTTAGTTTGCATAAATAGTTTTTAATTCCGCATCATTATCATTAGATTAGCTTGTACACCTATTCACGCTCCCTCTAGGTGTATTTTCAATTGTATTAGAGCTTGGTGCTCTTGATTTGGGTCTTACAACCTTGAGTTAAAGATCCTCATTTTAGCTAGTTACAATATTTGTTTACACACACATATGGATTTCATTACACCTCCCATGTTTGATATTCTTAACATCCAAATTTGAAAAGTTAAGATGTCAATGTACCTCAAAGCTCTAAGAATTCATGTTTATTTTGCCACTATTAAAGATTCTTATTGTTTAAATGGCAAAACCTTGAGGCTATTGCAAAAGCCATCCATGTTTTAAAATCTACCCTAAATGATAAATATTTATCTAGGTTGCTAATTTTGATTCAACTCTTGTAGTTTGGAACACACTTGTATCCCTTGGTGAACAAAAGCAATACTATATGGGGAACGACTCGGATGATGAAAGTGATACTTTCAACATATGCTACAAGGTCCAAGGGGATAACCCCCTTGAAGTAAATTCTGAATCCGAGCTTGATGAGGATGTTGATTTGTCATATGATGAGCTTGCTTTATTTTGTCAACAACTTCTTAAAAAGTATGAATTGTTAAAAATGGAAAACAAAAATTTTTAAAATAAAATGATTTGGTTTCAAAAGAAAAGGATTCATTTAAAAATAAATTTGAAAGTGTTTTAAAAGAAAATGAATTTTTGAAAAAGGAGAATATTTCCTTATCTTCAAAATTAAATGACATTTGTAAAAGAAATAATTCATTAAAAAATAAATTATTTTGGTGGAAAAAGAAAAGAAATTGTTTTGGAAGAAATAACTCTTTGAAAAGAAAAATTATTTTAAAAGAAAGGAAAATATTTCTAAAAAGAAAAAGATAGTTGATTCTCATTCTTGCCATACTAATGATGTTGCATCCTCTTTTGATAAAATGAGATTCATATTTTGAAAAAGAGAATTAATTGTTTAAGCTCAAATTTGAGCGATTGTGCATTCAACTATAATAGACTGGAATCTATGTTTCGCAAGAAAAAATTCTACATATGCATGTACATCCTACACGGCATATACCTCATGTATACCATGATCACACCCATTCTCATATGTATGCTAGAGTGTGCAAATGTACACATTGCGGCTGCAAAGGTTGTCTTGCAAGATTTTGCTTTGATAGATTAATTCTATAACTTTTGTAAATAAAATATTTGAATTCCTTATGATGCTAACCCCCGTGGACCCAAAAGAAATGGGTACCAAAATCCTCACCTTTTATATTTGATGTAGGTATGCGCTCTCACATGATCTGAGAGATATGGTGCCTTAATGGTGGATGCATGTGGAGCTAGATGGACATATCTTATTGATGTATCACTATCAAGAAAGTTTGGTGGGAAGACCACCATAGTTTGGAGACTTAGAGAATAGTTCATATAGTTTTTTGGTAACTATCTCTAAACTCCTATTTTAGTTTACATGCTTTTATATTTGATACTTTTAGCATGTTTTGATTTTATGCTCATTATGTTAAATAATCATGTTTTGTACTTCATGTGGTGATTACTTGTTTAGATATACTTTTAGTTAAAACTTATGTTTATACTTGTACAAGTAGTGAGCTACACTTGATTATTATATGTTTGTATTTCATTACTCATTTGTACTCATTACGTCTACATGTATAACCTAGTTTTGATGATTCTTTTATTTATACTTGTTATCCCTATCTTTGTACATGTTTTGCTTCATGTATATATTGTTTTATCTAAAACTAATAAATATACATGTATATTCTTGAGTCACTTGCCTTCTTGCAAAATCTATTATGGACTTATTTGTGTTTGGGATATATATGTATATTTTTAGTTTTGATAGAACATACATATACTTTGAAGTTTGTTTAATTTTGATGAAAATTTTAGTTTTGACGATTTTCATGTTTTTGATAAATTCATGTTTGTTTTGAACCTTATTGATTATTTTCATGAATATGCTATTCACTTGATTCTTGTACACTTATATTTCTTTTGTTTACTCATGGCCTTATTTCCATGAGCATTTATGAGCTTTATAGATTTCGAGTGTCTACTCATGTATATTTAGCATGCTTCATGGGATATATGATTTATTTTCATGTTTGAAAGATCTTTACTAGTTTTTCAAAAATTACTTTAACCAGTTATCTACTCTTCACTTGGTAATGTTTTCAATTTATAACTATTTTAAATCTTATTTTTGAAAACTTCTACCCTTGAAGGCCGGATAGTTAGGCGACTATGTCTTGTATACCCTTATTGAATATTTTTCAAACTTGTGCATGAATAGGGAGGGAGTTATGAATTATACAAATGATTTTCATGATAACTGATTTTTTGTATACTCATACTTATTTTCTTTATATGTATGCTTCAAATTTCAATTAATATCAATTTTAATTGGTATTTTCATTTTCATACATACATATATATGATTTGATTGTGCTTATTTTACAATGTCTTTATACATTCTTTAAAAGCAAAAAAGTTTATGCTAAGCTTGACTTATTTTTAATGTTAATTGGTATCTTCATAAGCTTAGCATTGATTTCAATTGGCATTTATTTGATATCAAAAACGTACTTCATGTTTCACCTTCTATTGGTATCAAAATCTACTATTGGTATCTTAATTAAAAAAATTTTAAGTGGTACCAACTTTTGTTTTTGTCAATTACAATTTGATCTCATTGGTATCAAAATTTATTTTGTTGACTTCAAGGAATTTAAAAACTTGTTTTAAAATGATTTCAAAATTTTCTTAAATTTGTTGATATATATTGCCTATATGTAAGAGGAGAGTAACATCTCTTCTATATATAGATTCATGTTGAGTGTATCTCATATTGAGGAGCTTCACCTCTCTTCTTTACGTGATACACGTGTATAGGGGGAGCTTAACATCTCCGCTTATACATTGTATATTATGTTTTATGTGGGTTAAGGTCTAGTCTCTTTTCTTCATGTAATGCATGTATGCAGGGGGAGCTAACTTTTTATCTCTCCTCTTCATGAATATATGTCGCATATACATCTTTATCATTTATTTGTCTTCACCCCTTTGTTGATGAATTGACAAAAATGGGGAGAAGAATTTTGAGAGTTTATATATGCATGTTTATATCTCTGTTTATGGATATATATTTGTTAGCTTATGAGCTTTATTGAATATCCTTATTGTTTATTACTATGCATGAGTTAAGGGGGAGCTTCTATGAAGCTTATCTTTAATTCATGCATATATAACTCCATGAGTTTTGTTATCATCAAAAAGGGGAGATTCTTAGCCCAAAGCCCATCTCTCTAGTTTTGATGATGATTAACTCATATAGTTATAGTACTAATGATCTTATATTTATGTAGTTTCAGATATTTGATCAAGATCTTAGTAGGTGTTTAGCTTCAACAAAAGATTCGAAGTAAAGTTTTTGAAGTTAGCACGTGTTGATTCAAGAGCCCGTGCATTAAGATCGCATCAAGTACTCTAGAGAAGTCTAGCTCATGAATCAAGGTTTGGACCAAGTCAAGAAGGAGAAGAAAATTTTAAAGAGAAGATTTTCGTAAGACTTGAGTCATGTTTGTAAGTGTTAATATGTTATTTTTGACAAAATGTAAAGGATAGATTAGTTTTGGATTGCTCAAGCTCATACACATACACACACAAGATTTATATGTGTTTTTATAAAATAGTTTTGATTTTAAAAAATACCATTTTGGTTTTGAGCTTCAAAATATATATCTTTATGTTTCATGAATAGAGTTCATCAAAATGAGTTTATATGGTTTATATGTGTTTTGGATTTTATCCATGCACACCGTTAGATCAAAGTTTAGAAAAACTTATTTGATGTTTCTATATCATGTGTTTTGAGTTTTGTATTTATCAAAACTTATTTTAGAGCTTAATGTCAAAAATATAGATATTTCATCTCATATGTGTATTTGATCATATCCATACACACTAAGCTTCAAATTGTTTAAAATATTTTGTTTTTATATTTGAAGAAGTTTTTTAAAATTGTTTTTCAAATTAAAAATACGGATTTTTGTTTAAAACAAAATTTCTATATCACAAAAATGGTTTAAAATATTTGTAATATGTGTTGATTTTTTATCACACATGTTTGTACATCAAAGTATTTCAATGAACTTATTTTTGTAGATTTTAGGGGATTTTATAAGAGTTTTAAAAATAAAGTTTTTTATCCTGAAAATTCAGACCAGGCCTTTTGGCAGTCGACCGACCAGTCGACCGAGACAGAAGTCGGTCAACCAGGCGTCGACTGATGTGCACAGAACGTGCACAACCCTTTGGCTTGAGGGCCGGTCGACTGGGCAGTCGATCGTCAAGAGAGCTTTGCTCTTTGGATCTGGCCCGGTCGACCGGGCGTCGACGGGCAGGTCATGCCTAGGGCGCGATCGACCGGTCGGTCGACCGACAGGTCATTTTGACCTGCAATTTGACCCCAACAGCTAGTTTTTGAGAGTCTATAAAAGGGGTTGTTTTGGCTGTTTCTACAAGATTTGAAGAGAATTTTAATGCCAGTTTTTCCTACCTCTCTTAGGGTTTTTTTCCACTTGTTTAGGGCTAACATTTTCGTATCAAAAGGATAGTTTTTCAAGAGTGTTTGCAAAACAGATTTCTTGAGTTTTTCACTACAAATCTATCCTAGTTTTTCTGCACATACTTGAGCTTTCCATTGCCATATCTATCCTATAGGAGATTTGTTGTGAGAGTATTTTTAGGTGATCAAAGTGTAGAGATCAGCAAGTATTCATCTTTGTATTTGAGGAGGTGAACTTGCGGGTTCGTGTTTGTGATGAGTTCTTGTGGGAGCTCGGTGTAGACGTGCGGCCTCAGCAAGCTAGTGTGCTTGTGTGTGCTGTTCTTACAGGAACACATGAGGGGACTAGTGAGTCCAAGAGTTCTAATGTGAACTTATTGTACTTGTTGCGGCACCGAGTGATCTTGCAGGATTATTTCTAATGGAAATCCTTCATAGTATTGAAGGCGGGGACGTTGAGTAAGGGTGCTCGATCCTCGAAACAATTCTCCCGTATTTGTGATTGCTCTCTCTCTCTCACTTGTGTTTATATATCTTGATGCTTACATTGTTTATCTCTTTATATGCTTGATATATCTGGTGCTTAATTGTTATATACTTGGGATTGTTTGCTCACACTTATATTCAACCAAGAGAGCCATAGTGACACCTCAACTCTTAATCTAGAGGAATCCTGAGAAGATAGTCCAAAGCCCTTCATCGAAAATTCGGCTACACTCTTGTGTTATACTTGTGTGTTAGCTCAATAGCCTTAGTTTGCATAAATAGTTTTTAATTCTGTATCATTATCATTAGATTAACTTGTATACCTATTCACCCCCTCTAGGTGTATTTTCAAAGTACTTTGAGGCTAATGCACAAGCCATAAATGCACTTAAGCACCCACTAAGTAAAGAACATATTTCTTTAATTTCTCATTATGATTCCACTTTTGCAATGTGGAACACATTGACCTCTCCCAAGGAACAAATGACAAACATTTTGGAGAAGGAACCTTTAGTATATGAGTCCGAGCAAACATGCTATATGGTCCAAGGAATGACTCTCTTGAGATAAAATCGGACACTCATCTTGATGATTATTCTAGCTCTTCCGATGATCATGATAGTAGTATGGATGCCCATGCTTTAAATGAATAGCTTTCCATATTTTGTGAAAACTTGTTAGAAAAATATAAACTTCTGAAAAGAAGAGTTTTGAATTAAAAGAAGAAAATAAAATTTGTTTTCAAAACTTAATACGATTTTACAAGAGAGGGTTGAGGCTTCAAATGAAAGGGATTCATTAAAATTCAACTTGACCTTATTTTAAAAGAAAATAAATTTTGAAAAATAAAAATGAGTTTAATGATGTTTTGGAGAAAAATAAGGTTTTGTCTGTAAAACTTGATTTTGTATTAAAAGAGAACGATTCTTTGAAAATAAAATTGTTTTGATTTCAAAAGAGTTAGAATGCATTTCTATTGAAAAAGATTCTTTGAAAATGATTTTGATTCCCATGTTTCTCATGCTTCCATTGGTTCAACTTCTTTTATTAAGAATGCATGCACCACATCTTCTTCTATTGAAAATGATATATGTGTTTTGAAAAGAATGTTGACTGTTTGGGTTTCACTTTGAGCCAATGTGTCATGAACCACACAAGATTAGAATCCCTGTTTCCCAAGAAACATGTTCCACATATGCATACACACCGTCCACGACATAGGGGCCGTTTGTTTCGCGTAAAACTCCGTAATTCGTAAATGACTTACAATCCAGTTACAACTACGGCGTTTGTTTGGACCGTAATTCGTAAAAGACTTACACAACCCAATTATCACTCACTTGCAACCCAATTACCACTCACTTACAGCCCAGTTACAGTTAATTTTGTGGTCATGCAAATTTGTATTATTTTTTTTATGTTAATATTAATTTTTTTAATATTTAGCATTTTTAATATTTATTTGCAATATTAAAACTTTTTAAATCACCAAATAGTTAATTTTGTGGTCAACTTTTTCACTTAATACTTAGACATTACGACAACCAAACACCGTAAAACACAATACACTTTTCCACTTACAACTTTATATTACCAACCAAACACCATAAAACTTACATGCATGTAACTCATTTACAACTGTAAAGACTTTACCAATTACGAGTTACGAATTACGGCCAGTTACGACAACCAACAGGCCCATACACATGTTCATCACGCTCACACACATGATTCCATGTATGCTAGAGTATACACTTGTACACATTGTGATCGTAAGCGCCACCTTGTAAATTTTGTTCTGATAGATTAAATGTTTCTAATTTTGCAAGTAAACATGTTTGGGCCAGGAAAGGTGCTAACCTTCATGGACCCAAGAAAGTTTGGGTATCAAATATATCTCTATTTCATTTGATGTAGGTATGGGCTCTCACAAGACGTGAAGAGTATTGGTGCCTTGATGGTGGATGCGTTTCGAGCTAAATGGACACAATTTTTGGATGCATCACTTTCAAGGAAACTTTGGTAGGAGGACTACCATGTTTTAGAGAAATAGAGACTAGCCATACTGGTATTGATAACTATCTCTATCCTCCTTACTTTGTTTACATGATTTCATTGATGATTTTTAGCATGTCATGATTTTCACGTTCATTATGGATAAATGCAATGTTTATTAGACATGTGATATGCATAGATAGTATTTGAGATATGGATATGCCCATGTTTATATGAATTCATATTTTGTGTTCTCATTATGGTTTAGCTATGAATGCATATTATTGTTGAAATGACATTTGCATTTACTCTGATGATCACTTTTTTTTTGATGTTTTGTGCTTCATATTTTGATTATATGTAATTTTTATTAAAACTTGTGTTTATACTTATATAAGTAGTAAGCTACACTTAATTATTATGTTTGAGTGCCTCATTGCTCATGTGTACTCATTACATGTATTTATATAACTTAGCTTTGATGATTCTTATATTTACACTTGCATTCTCTATTTTGTACATGTTTTGTTTAGATTCATGTACGTGTAAATTTTGACCAAAACTATATGATATACATGTTCTATTCTTGAGTCACTTATATTAAATATCATATACTCTTTTGAGAACTTATTTCATATTTGGATATGCATGTATGCTTTAGTTTTGACAAAACATACATATATCTTGAAGTTTGTTTAGTTTTTGATAAAATTGAATTCCTCACAATTTATGATTTCATTTTATTTATTATACATGAGCTTCATTGATTTATTTTCATGTATATTTTCTTACATGATTTTTATACACTCTATATTTTGTGTTTACTCATGATTTTGGATTCATGAGAATTAATTTGCTTCATAACCCTTTGAGTGTCAATTATTGTGCATTTAGCATATTTTCATGGGATATATATTTGTTTTATTCCTTACTTGAAGGATTTTGTACTAATTTTCAATATTATCTCAAAACTAGTTTCATATTATTAAATTAGTAGATTTTTCAAAATATACCAAAATTATTTATCTTATTTTTGAAAACTACTACCCTACAAGGGCAGTTGGTTGGGCGATCATGCCTTATATACCCTTATTGAATATCTTTTAAACATGTGCATGATAGGATGGTAGTTATGAATGATACACTTGCTTATCATGAAAATTGATTTTTGTATACTCATACTTGTTTTTCTATATATGTATACATCATATTTCATCGATATTTAAATTGATTATACATACATATATATATATATATATTATATATATATATAATATATAATATATATATATATATATATATATGTATATATACATATATACATATATACATATATATATATATATATATATATATATATACATTATATATATATATACATATTATATATATATACATATATATATATATATGTTTTCTTATGCTAAGATCAACATTATTTACACATATATGTTTTATAGCACAAATTGATTTCATGCTAAGCTTGATTGATGTTCTTAATGATAATTGATATCTTTACAAGTTTATGCATTAGTTTTATTGGTATTTCATAAAGGGAGAAAAATTCTTGATGTATGTTTCAGTTGTATTTATTTTCAATTGGTATCTTCGCCCACTTTTTATGAAGAAAAATATTTCGCTTTGAAAATGCTAACATTTTTAATATTGGTATCAATGACATTCAATTGGTATTATTCTAAAATTGGTATCTATATTGCAAAATGATGTTAGTGTTTACCTAAAATTTTGGTTTAAAATTTACCTTCAATGGTATCTGATTGAAACGGGAAATTGTATTGTAAATAGTTCAGAAAATCTTAGTCTCGTTTCAAAGTAACCGCGTAGAAAGGGCTAGACGGGTCGATCCACAGGGAAGGATGCGATGGAAGCGTTTCGGAACGATCTTCTCTGTAATTCGCTTGAAAAGAAAAGGAGAGATTGATTAGATTTGATTAAGGAAAAGAAGTATAGTCTACTAATCATCTACCACAATCCAAAGTATTAATCTCAAAGAGTGAACATCATATTGATTGTACACCTAGAGGGGGTAAATAGGTGTATGGCTAATTTAATGATAAATAATGCAGAATTTAAAAACTAATTGCAGCACACTTAGTGTAACCAAAGAGTGTAGCCGACTTCCCGGTGAAGGGCTCTAGACTAACTCCTTTTGATTCCTCTGAATAAGAGTTGAGGTGCTATATAAAGCTCTCTTGGTTTAACACAAGTATGACACACAAACAAACCCAAGCATATATGATATGAACATATGAATCAATGCAAGGTAAATAAAGAGAGAGTTTAGAGATAGTGGATCAATCGCAAACACCGAGATATGTTTCGAGATTTAAGCACCTAGCTCTACGTCCCCGCCTTCACACAGAAGGATTTTCACTATAACGTCCACATAGGACTTCCCACACAGGGAATCTCCATTGAGGATTTAGGCAAATACAACTAGCAGTACACAACTCCTCTCTCAAACAAATACAACCTCTACACAAGAGGCAAGGTATAAAGCCAATACAATATCAACCTCTCACTAGAGGGATACCAACAAACTCAATCACCTCTATACTTAGAGGAATACTAGCAACCCAATTTGCACAACCTCCTTTACACTTAGAGGAAAGGCATAAAGCCAAAGCAAAGGAAAGTGTTTACAATACTTGGTGATCTCAAAGACCACAAACTAATTCTTTCTCACAAAACAATGATCCTAATAGATAGGATAGATAGATAGTTCAAGTGTGAGAAAATAAAGTGTTTGGAACAAAGAAAAACACTTGGAAAAATCTCCAAATAGATTTTGAAATTTAGATCAAAACCAATTCCCAAAGACTCTATTTTCTTTGAATTTCTAACATTTTAAAAACAAATAAAAGTAAATCCTTTTAACCAAAAAACTATTGCTGAAAAACACTTGAAAGATGTAAATTTTTCTCTCTTGAAATCTTGGTGAAATCAGCTCAAGAAGTGGGTATTTATAGACCCACAAAAATTCTGCCCGTTGCAATCTAGAAAAGCCCAGATTGCGCTTCCGGTCGTCCGGTCATTTTTCATCATAAAGAGTGGGAGTAAGATACCAATTGAAAATACAATCGACTGAAAACTAAAACATGAAGTTTTCTCCCTCTTTATGAAATACCAATGAAAATGATGCATAAGCTTGTATAAATACTAATTTGAAAACTAATAGTCATTAAGGAGTAAATCAAGTTTAGCATAAATATAATTTGTGCTTTAATATGTAAAGATATAGTAAGCACAATCAAATCATATATATATGTATGAAAAAGTAAATACCAATAGAAATTGATACTTTTTGAAGTTTTAAAGCATACATATATAGAAAACCAAGATGAGTATACAAACATGAAAATATCAATTGGGATACCAATTGAAATATGATGAGGATCAAGTGTATAACTCATACTACCTCCCTTATCATGCACAAGTTTAAAAAATATTCAAGAAGGGTATATAAGGCATGGTCGCCAATCCAACCGCCCTTTAAGGGTTGGGTTTTCAAAAATAAGTTTAAAAATAAGTTTAGCATATTTGAAAACTCTATCAAAATGAAGAATATAAACTAGTTTAAAATAGTTTGAAATAACTAGTGATAGATTCTTCAAAACATGAAATCAAGTCATATAATTTATGAAGCATGCATTCAACACAAAATTGACACTCAAGATATAGAAAGCTCAACAAAATACTCATAAAACAATGTAATGAGTAAGCATAATTAAAGTGAGTGTACAAGAGTCATGTGAAAAGTATAATCATGAATATAGGCAATGAAGCTCATATGAAGTTCCTTAAAACAAATGAAAATTTAATTTTTATCAAAACAATACTAACTCCAAGGCATATGTATGTTTTGTCAAAACTAAAGGCATACATACATATCCAAACACAATTGAGTCTATAAAGAGATTTTGCATAAAAGGCAAATGACTCAAGGGTATACATGTATATCCAATAGTTTTGACAAAATTAACATATACATGAAGTTAAACACATATTAATGAAAACATGTACAAAATAGGGAATACAAGTCACATGTATGAATCATCAAAACTAGGCTATACTAGTACATCTAATGGGTACAAATGAGCAATCAAGCACAAACATATAATAATCAATTTGTGGCTCATTAGTTGTACAAGCATATGCACAAGTTTTAATGAAAAATTATATCTAAACATGTAAATGAAGCATGAAATGAGACATAAATCAATATGATCATTAGGTAAATGCACATGTTGTTAGAGCTACGATATACACAATAGCTAAACTATAATGAGAACACAAAAGTAATAATCCATTTAAACATGAGTGCATCTCAAATACTAATCATGTATGTCACAAGTCTAATTATCATGGCATTTAATATAATAATCATAAAACACCAAAACATGCTAAAATTAACAATATGCAAGCATGTAAACTAAATGGGAATAAGAGATCGATACCAAAAACCAAGAGGGCACATCTCTATATCTCCAAACCATGGTGGTCCTTCCACCAAACTCCCCTTGAAAGTGATGTATTAAAAAGTGTCACCATATAGCTCGGAACTCATTCACCTTAAGAAACCAACATTTCTCACGTCATGTGAGAGCCCACACCTACATCAAATAAAATAGGAGTGATTTTTAGTACCTATACTCTTTTGAGTCCATAGGGGCTAGGTCCTTTCCTAACCTAAACAAATCTATTTGTAAAATTTAAATCATATATCCTATCATAACAAAATTTTGCAACATGACCCTTACATCCACAATGTGTACAAGTGTACACATGAGCATATATTGTGTTATGTGTATGAACGTGAGGAGCATGTGTATGCCGTGATTTGTGTGCATGTATAGGAGGAGCATGTTTCTTATGAAACATGAATTCTAACCGTGTATGATTTATAGCACATTGGCTCAAAGTGGAGCCCAACCAATCAACACTCTTCTTTAAATTACAAATATCATTTTCAATCATAGAAGAGGTGGAGCATGCTATAGTTACACTAGATGCTGACGCTACACTAGCATGGCAAACATGAGAATCAAAATCATTTTTCAAAGATTTATTTTCGTTAGAAATCAAATCCAACTCCTTTGAAATAGAAATAATTTTGCTTTTCAAAGAATCATATTCTTTTAAACAAAAACAAGCTTTGGAGATAGAACTTCATTTTTCTTCAAAACTTCATCACAATCATTTTTATTTTTCAATATTTCATTTTCTTTTAGGACAAGGTCAAGTTGGGATTTCAATGAGTCCCTCTCATTTGAAATATCATCCCTCTCTTGCAAAACAACATCAAGTTTAGAAGACAATTTTTATTTTCTTCTTTTAGTGCAAAACTTTTCTTTTTCAAGAGATTATGTCTTTCTAACAATTTTTCACAACCTATAGCTAGTTCATGATTTACAGCATGTGCATCCATACACTCATTATAAGAAGAACTAGTACTATCATTTAGTTGATGTCCGAATATACCTCAAGGGAGTCATTCCCTTGGACCATGAAGCAACGTTGGTCGGACTCTTCTCCACTAGATTTCTCCTCCTCATTGATTGGCATTTGTAGCTTAGGAGATGTCAATATGTTCCACACTGCAAAGACGGAGTTACAATGAGAACCTATATTTAAATATTCTTTGCTAAGAGATTTTCTAAGTGCCTTTAGGCATGTGCATTAGCCTTTTTATGCTTTCTATTATCAAGATAAGATTTCTTCATAACTGCAAGGTGAACATGCATTCCTAAGATCTTGAGATACATACTCATTTTAAACTTTCACATATTGGTGTTAGAAACATCAAACATGGGAGGGGCAAGGTAATCTATGAGTGTGTGTAAACAAATAACTGTGCAAATACAAATACTACATTAGCAACTAAGATCTCACTCCTAGGTGGTTAAACCTAATATCAGGAGGTCGGCTCTGATACCAATTGATAGTGCAACTAGGGGGGTGAATAGGTGTATGGCTAATCTAATGACAAATAATGTAAAATTTAAAAACTAATTGCAACACACTTAGTGTAACCAAAGAGTGTAGCCGAATTCCCGGTGAAGGGCTCTGGACTAACTCCTCTTGATTCCTCTGAATAAGAGTTGAGGTGTTATATGAAGCTCTTTTGATTTAACACAAGTATGGCAAACAAACAAACCCAAGAATATATATGATATGAACAATACGAATCAATGCAAGGTAATAAGAGAGAGAATTTAGAGATAGTAGACCAATCGCAAATACTGAGATATGTTTCGAGTTTCGAGCACCCAGCTCTACGTCTCCGCCTTCACACAGAAGGATTTTCATTATAACGTCCACACAGGACTTCCCACACAGGGAACCTCCACTGAGGATTTGGGCAAATACAACTAGGAGTACACAACTCCTCTCTCAAATAAATACAACCTCAACGCAAGAGGCAAGGCACAAAGCCAACACAATATCAACCTCTCACTTGAGGGATACCAACAAACTCAATCACCTCTACACTTAGAGGGATACTAGCAACCCAATTTGCACAACCTCCTCTACACTTAGAGGGAAAGGCACAAGCCAAACCAAAGGAAAGGGTTTACAATACTTGGTGATCTCAAAAATCACAAATCAATTCTTTCTCACAAAACAATGATCCTAATAGATAGGATAGATAGATAGCTCAAGTGTGAGAAAATAAGTGTCTGGAACAAAGAAAAACACTTTGAAAAATCTCCAAATAGATATTGAAATTTAGATCAAAAACTAATTCCCAAAAGACTCTATTTTTTTTGAATTTTCAACACTTTAAAAACAATCAAAAGTAAATCTTTTTTGCCCAAAAATATCTCCGAAAAATACTTGAAAGATGTAAATTTTTCTCTCCTGAAATCTTGGTGAAATCAGTTCAAGAAGTGGGTATTTATAGACCCATAAAAATTCTGCCCGTTGCAATCTGGAAAAGCCCAGATTGCCCTTCCGGTCGACCAGCCAACGGTCATTTTTCTGACCGTTGTGCCTCCGGTCGACCGCCGTGTCGACGGCCCAATCGCACGGTCGACCGCCGGGTCGACCGACCCCCACCCGAGAGTGGGGTGATCTCAGTCGGTCGATCGCGCAGTCGACCGGCCAAACCACTTGGCCTTTGTGCACGTCCCGTGCACATCGGTCGACCGGGACGGTCGACCGACCACTGGTCCGGTCGACCGCCAGCGCAGTCAGGGCAGGATTTTGGGAATTTAAACTTAGTCATTTTACCTTCAAATAAATCCCATAAAATCACATAAATTCCACAAAAATACGTTTTTATAAAATTTTGAAATACAAATATGTGTGATAAAAATTCAACACATATTTCAAACAATTTGAACCACTTTTGTGATATTAAAATTTTGCCTTAAACTAAAATTCGTATTTTTCAAACTTAGATTTTTGAAATGGAAAACCGTTTTCTCCAAAACTCATATAAATACAAAAACATGATATTGAAATAACTTTGAAGTATATTGTATATGGATAGAATCCATATACATATAAAGATTTATATCTATGCTTTTGACATAAAATCTAATACCGGTTATACCGAAACCAAAACAAATAAACATTTAAACTGAAAACTTGTGTGTATATTGTGAACTTGAACATATCAACACTATCTAATCTTTACAAAGATCTAAACATAATCTTAAACTAAACAAACCGAGATCTTCTTTTAGAACTCCTTCTCCAAGTCGACTCGATCCAAACCAATCCAAACGAGCTTGACTCCATCCCAGCACTAGATGCGATCATGACGCTTAAGCTCTTGAATCAACATGTGAAAGCTCCAAAACACCTTTGTTGAAGCTAATCACCTACTAATAACTTGATCAAATATCTGAAACTAAATATCACAACATTATTAGTAAACTATAATTACATGAGTTAATCATCATCAAACTAGAGTAAAGGGCCTCTAGGCCAACACATATTGAATGAAGAGGTATCCATTCTAGATTATTAATTGAGAATCAAGTAAGATGGATATTAATGTTAGAACCCTAATTAGTGTGCACTAATAAAGATTAAACTATCAAAGTATAGCATAAGAGAAGTTTTTTTTGACTTAAAATTATGCTATCAAAGTTTTTAAGTATGAACTATGAGTAATCATTTAAAAAATGCAACCTGAATTAAGTACACCTAACTATCGATTCATCTTCAAGAACATAAATTTAATCTTAGGGTTTCTAGTAGATGTCAATCAGTTCATCTTTCAAACTAAACTAGGGTTGATCGAGAGATTAGCAACTATAGGTTTGATTAGTTATTCATATTTTTATTTTAATTTTTATGTTAAATAAGAGAAGTTGCATGAAAGTGAAAAGAAGAAAATAGTTAATCTAAGCAAAAAAAACTGAATTGAATTGCAAAGAAGAATGAAGAACCTTTTTATTAGATGTCACTGACCAATTACAAAGCTCCTCTCCTTCTTCAAAATATTCTTCTTCAAATAACAAAAACGAAAAATACAAGAAATTTCGTAAAGAGAAAAAGATCTAAAGAAATCCTAACTTCAGTCGCTAGATCCCCCATCTCTGTTGCTCTGCAGGGTATTTATAGGAGATATAGGACGTAGAGTCTCAGTACAACTCTTCCACGAAAACGCGTAACCAGCTTCATCCAAATGGCCGCGGAAACGTGGCTATAGCCGCGTTTTCGCAGCTATAGCGTGGCCAATGGCCACGCGTTTTCTTGCGTGGCCTCCTCTGGTCCGTTCATCTGGGATCCTTTTAGATTCTGAATTCAAACCTTTTATCTTGAGAACTCGGGATAACTTGGGAAGTAAGTTATCACAAATCCGAATTTATAAAAGGATTTATTCTTTATCTTTAAGGTTTTCTCCCATTTTATCTTTATCATTGTACAGCACGCAACCAGGTTTAAGTCCATCTCTATTTAAGGATAATGATTCGTCTTATCCTTTTCCTCCTCTTTTTAGCAATTAGGAGTTCTATTTTATCCTTTCTCTTCCTTCCTAGATTTTAAATTAATTGTTTAAAATCCAAGTTTAGATTAGGTTAGATAAGATAGAAGCTTCTAATTACTACAATTAATTATGCATGTGGGCTTGTGAGATTCTTAGGCTTTTGGGCTTCACTTGTACTTTATTTCTTTATTTTTTTAATTACTCAGGCCTGCACAACATTAAACAATAAAATATTAGTAGTAGTGCTTAATAAAAGAATAAATAGGGAAATATGATGGTAAATGTGATGATAAATATACACTTTTTACTACCTATCACACCCCCACACTTATCTTTTTGCTCGTCCTCGAGTAAAAAAAATAAAAAGAAAAGAAAAAGAAACGAAAAACTAACCTATCCTAACTCACTTTCGTAGGCATCACGGTTGCACTTAGCACGTGCAACAAGCTGTTAAACCTCTAGGTTACTCCTAAAGGACGAGTGTTGTCTCGTGAGGGTTTTCAGCGGATTACACCCATAAAATCTATAAAAAAAAGTTACTGATTTAATTAGTTTATTTTATTATTTATTTATTTATTTGATTTCAAAAAGGAAAGAAATATTTGAAATATATTTGAAGAAACTAAGTAATCTATAAGTTTTAGGATTATCATTCTTATTCATTCTTGAACTTAGCCTTTATACAATAATTTGTTATCAATTTTAGGTAAGGATTAAAATTGAATTTTTATATAGTCTCTTTCGTTACCCTAAGTCATATGCATCCTTGTGAATCTTTACTAGGAATTCTTTAATTTGAACTCTCATGCCTCTTTATTATTATTATTATTTCTCTTTTTTTTAATATGTATAACTCATCTAATTTTCTTTTGTATAAGTATCAAAGCTTCTTGAGGCCCTCATACCTAACTAATTGACTATTAGATGTGTTAGTACGTATATAGATAATATTTCTTGATTTTCTTAGGCTTTCTAATTCACCAATGTAGCGAGCCTAAGGTCGGTGGCTCCCAAACCGATCGGTTTTAGGGCACCAGGTGAGAAAATACCCCACGGACTTAAGGAGTCAAGTGAACTAGGCCACAAAATTAAGGTCTTAATTTATAAAATCACCTTTAGACGTGAATACTCATGCTTCTTGAGGCATATGTATCTAACTTAATTAGTGAACTCTATTATTTTTTTTTTATTCTTTATAAGCACAAGAGTCTTTATTTTAGAATCCTAGACATGAAGCGTATTAGAAATGCACATTTCATTAAGGTAAAATCAAGACTAATTAATTATTCAATTTTTCCTCCTATACCTAAAAAAAAATCAAACAATTTATTTTATTTTGACCAAGTTTTTAGAAATCCTAATCATGATTTTCCTAATTCTTAAGATTAACTTGGATTTCTTTCAAAAGATAAGTCAAAATATTGTCTCCTTTGTTAACTATATATATATATATATATATATATATATTATATATATATATATATAGAGAGAGAGAGAGAGAGAGAGAGAGAGAAATGTAAATCAGCTGACACAAGAGGCAACTCCCTCCTATGTCGCACTCAAAAATCATATTTTCTGAGTGAATTTTCAAGATCCGACCGCACATTATCATATTCATATTCTAAAATATACACATATAAAAAATCAAGTGATTTGAAATACGTTTACTCATTGATCTAATCGTTCTATTTTGTCCTATTGTTAAAAAATCGTTAATGTTTGAACCCAAGAAAATGGAGTAAACAAACTTCAAATCACTTGATTTTTTATATGTGTATATCTTAGAATATGAAGATGATAATGTGTGGTCGGATCTTAAAAATTTACTCGGGAAATTGATTTTAGAGTGCGACATAGGAGGGAGTTGCCTCTTGTGTCAGCTGATTTACATTTCTCTCATATATATATATATATATTATATATATATATATATATATATATATATATATATATATATATGTATGTATGTTTTATATATACCTTTTTTATTTTTTTATTTTATTTTATTTTTTATTATAAGGTTAGTACCCTCCCCCACACTTACCTCATGCATTGTCCTCAATATAGGCATGTATGTATAAATGCATGAAATGAACTGGCAGAGGGTAGAGTTACCGATACATTGGGTCAAAAAGACCCATGGCTGCGTTTGTTTCCGGTACTGATTCCAAAATGATTTCAAACGTTGACCATTTACCTTGAATACATTTCCATTTTTAGGGTCGTATATCTCTATGGCTCCACGTGGAAACACAGTCTTAACAATGAAAGGCCCTGTCCATCTTGATTTTAACTTTTCAGGAAAGAGTTGAAGTCTAGAGTTATAGAGTAAGATTTTTTGTCCTCGAACAAAAATTTTTCTCGTGATGAACTTATCATGAAAAACCTTAACCCTATCTTTCATAATTTTCTCATTTTCATATACCTCGTTCCTTAACTCCTCAAGTTCAGAATTTATAATTTCTGAAGTTCACCAGCCTTATCTAGATCAAAATTCAGCTGCTTAATTTCCCATAAGGCTCGGTGCTCTATCTCAACAGGAAGGTGGCAAGCCTTTCCAAAAACTAATCTATAAGGAGACATTCCTAGAATCGTTTTAAAGGCGGTCCTATATGCCTATAAGGCATCTACCAATTTGGTGGACCAGTCCTTCCTGTTTTGATTCACAATTTTCTCTAAGATAAGTTTAACTTATCTATTTGAGACTTCTACATGCCCACTGGTTTGAGGATGGTAAGGTGTAGATAACTTGTGTGTTATGACATATTTTCGCATAAGAGCTTCAAAAGTTCTATTGCAAAAATATGTACCATTATCACTAATTATGGAACGAGAGGTTCCAAAGCGTGAAAAAATATTTTCTTTCAAGAATTTGACAACAACTTTGTTGTCGTTTGTCTTGCAACGGATGGCTTCAACCCATTTGGATACGTAATCTACAACCAACAAGATGTATTGGTGCCCAAATGAATTAGGGAAGGGACCCATAAAATCAATGCCCCAAACATCAAAGAGTTCTACTTCTAGAATTGGATTTAGGGGCATCATATTACGTTTAGAAATCCTTCCTATCATTTGGCATTTTGTGTAAGTTTCGTAAAAGTCAAATGTGTCTTTAAACAAAGTGGGCCAATAGAAGCCACTTCGTAGTACCTTTTTGGCTATTTTGCGGGGTCCAAAGTGTCCACCACAAGCAAATTCGTGACAAAAGGCTAGAATGCTTCTAGTTTCCTCTTTAGGAACACATCTCCTAATTATTTGGTCGCTACAATATTTGAAGAGGTAAGGGTCCTCCCACATGAAATATCGGACTTGAGACGAGAACCGGTATCTATCCTGTTTTGACCAACTAGATGGTGTTTGGTTTGTGACTAAGTAATTAACTATGTCAGCAAACCATGGTTCCATAGAGATAGCTAAAAGTTGTTCGTCACGAAAATTATCGTTGATAGCCAGTTCGTCGGAAGGTGCGTTTGGCACACGAAAGAGATGGTCTGCGACGATATTTTCGACACCCTTTTTATCTCGAATTTCGAGATCAAATTCTTGGAGGAGGAGGATCCAACGAATGAGTCGGGCCTTCACATCCTTTTTGAGCATTAGGTATCAAAGTGCAAAATGGTCGGTGAATATCGTGGTTTTGGTCCCAAGTAGGTATGGACGGAATTTCTCCAAAGCGAATACTACTGCCAAGAATTCTTTCTCGGTTGTAGTATAGTTCACTTGGGCATCATTGAGTGTCCTACTTGAATAATAGATCATGTGTTGGTTGTTATCTTTGCGTTATCCTAAGACAGTGCCTATCGTAAAATCTGAGGCATCACATATAATCTCAAAGGGTTTGGACCAGTCCGGAGGTGAGATGATAGGCGCAGAGATAAATTCCAATTTTAGCTTCTCCCATGCGCTATTATACTTGTCGTCAAAGATGAAGGGCATATCTTTGACTAAAAGGTTTATAAGGGGTCTAGCAATTTTCCTAAAATTCTTAATGAACCTACGGTAAAACCCGGCGTGTCCTAAGAAAGAACGAATGTCTTTCACGCATCGTGGAATTAGGAGTTTGGTTATGATCTCCACCTTAGCCTTATCCACTTTGATCCCTTTCCTAGATATCTCATGACCTAGGACAATCCCATGCTGCACCATAAAATGGCATTTTTCCTAATTTATGGTCAAGTTCTTTTTGGTGCACCTTTTTAGCACTAGCTTTAAGTGATGTAGACATTGGTCAAACGAATTTCCATAGACGGAGAAGTCGTTCATGAAGATCTCCAAGAAGCGCTCGACCATGTCGGAGAAAAGGCTTAACATGCAACGTTGGAATATGGCGGGGGCATTGCACAGGCCGAAAGGCATTCGGCGATAAGCAAACGTCCTAAATGGACATGTGAACGTTGTCTTTTCTTGGTCCTCTGGGGCTATTGGGATTTGGTTATACCCTGAGTAACCGTCCAAGAAACAGTAATACTCATAGCCCGCTAATCATTCCAGCATTTATCGATAAATGGGAGGGGGAAATGGTCTTTTCTAGTAGTAGCATTCAACTTGCGATGGTCTATGCATACTCGAACCTTGGTAGGTAGTCGTGTTTGCACTAACTCTTGCTTGTCATTTTTCACTACAGTGAACTGGACTTTTTAGGGACCATGTGCACTGGGTTGACCCATTGGCTATTAGAAATGGGGTAAATGATCCTATTATTCAATAGTTTCACTATTTCGGCTTGTACAGCCTCTTGTATGAGCGGGTTTAGCCTACGTTGTGGGTCCCTCTTCGGTTTAACCCCTTCATTTAGATGGATTCTATGCTGGACTATTTTAGGGCTTAGTCCCTTGATATCGGCCATAGTCCAATCAATGGCTTCTCTATGTTTCCTAAGGGTTGCCAATAGGCCTTCCTCTTTCCTATTAGTCAAATTGGAGGCAACTATGACTGGTAACGTCTTTTGTTCACTAAGGTATGCGTACTTAAGATGTTTAGGCAAGGTCTTTAACTCCAAGGAAGGAGGTGGCTCGATGGGTGAAGGTGTTAAGCTTAAATTCTCCATCTCTATAGAACTTGGACTTGCTGCCCACTCAATCTCATCAAGGTTGAGATCATTAGATTCTAACTCTTCATCATCCTTTGATTCTAATGTGATCTCCTCTTTGTGCTTACTAGTTATATTTTCAATGAGGCTGACCTCAGAGGATTGGTCATTTATGTCGTAAGGGTGTTTGTCTAAGTTGAAAACATTGACTTCCTTGGTCATGTCTCCAAAAGTCAATCTCATGAATCCATTTTTACAATTTATGATTGCATTAGCAGTTGATAGGAATGGACATCCTAAGATGACGGGAGTTTAGGACATAGCATTAGACACAGGTTGTGTCTCTAAAATAATGAAATCGACTGGGTAAATGACTTCTGCTACACGTATAAGGATATCGTTGATCTCTCCCTTTGAAATTTTAATTGATCGATCAGCTAATTGGATTGTAACTTGAGTTGGGTTGAGTTCGCCTAAGCCAAGTTACTGATATATGGAGAAGGGAAGCAAATTAATGCTTGCTTCTAAATCGAGGAGTGTTCTACTAATTTCAGCTTGACCTATTGTGCAAGAAATGGTGGGACAACCCGGGTCTTTGTACTTGACTGGGATCTGGTTGGACAATAGCTCACTAATGTTAGTGGCTAGAAAAACCTTCTTAGGCACATTTGTCTTTCTTTTCTTAGTGCACATGTCCTTAAGGAATTTGGCATAAATAGGGACCTATTGGATTGCATCAAGAAGTGGTATATTAAGCCTAATTTGATTAAACACCTCGAGTAGTTTCTTCATATGTGCATTATTATTACTCCTAAGCCTATTTGGAAATGGGGATATAAGTTGGTGCACTTGTTTTGCTGACTTATCAACTTCAGTTTCTTTGGAGTTTTATGGAGATGGAGTAGAACTAGATGAAATGGACAATTGAGCTGGGTCCTGTGGCATGGATAGTTGATTATCAACTTATTTTGCTGATCTCCATGTATGAACCAAGGTGCACTGGTTTGGGTCTTGAGCCTCATTGGCTTACCTAGGATTCCTAGGGTTTGGCAATGGTTGACTTGGTAGAGTTCCCTTTTGTCTTTCTTTTTGATTTAGTTGCATCTCTATCCTAATCAAGACTTGAGCTAGTGTGTCTTGACTCTTAACTGGAGTGTCCTCCTTTCTTTCCATATTTGAGAGTCTTGTTTCCATATGTGAATTTTGGAAAGAAGGTGGAGGATTTTGGTTGGGATAATTTTGTTGATAAGGAGATTGTTGAAAATTATTGGAGAATTTGGGCCTTGTTTGATCATTATTGTTTGGGGCCCATGAGAAATTTGGATGATTTCTCTAACCGGGATTATAGGTGGATGAATATGGATTGTTAGTGGTCCATGTGAAGACTGCACTCATATGCTCGGGCAAAATTTGATGAGCTATAAAGACTAGACATTCCTCGAACACATGGTTCATGGCTTAACAATAAGTACAGCCCGCTGAAGGTGTAGGGCTGACTTTGTTCAATGAGACTGGTTCTTTAGTTTTAAGAGCTTCTAGTCTTCGCATTAGAGCAGCTAGTTTAGCTTTGGTAGCTATGTTTGCCTCAATGGAATGGACACATCCTTTAGAAGAGTTAGGGTCATTAGTCCTAAATTTTTTCGGAGTTGGTTCCCATTGGATGGTATTATCAGTCAACTCTTCATATAATAACCATCCTTCATCTTCATACTTTTTCAAAAATCCTCCTTGGCACATGGATTCTAATAGTGTTTTTTGTTTGATATTCTAGTCCATCATAAAGAGCTTGGCAAAGTCGCCATTTCTCTATCCCATGGTGAGAGCATTGGGCAAAGAGGTCCTTAAAACGTTCGAAGTACTTCCAAAAAGGTTCATTGGCTGTTTGCTTAAACTGCAAGATGTTTTTCCTAATTAGTGCAGTCTTGTGAACGGGATAAAATGTCTTTAAGAAGGCTTTGACGAAATTATCCCATGAGGATATGGAACCGACCTCTAGACTGTAGAGCCATTTCTTTACTAAGTCTTTCAAATAGAATGGGACAAACCGCAATTTAATGGCATCTACTCCTAGGCTGGGTATTTTCATCATGAGACATACTTCTTCAAATTCCCTTATGAAAAAGTATGCATCCTCGGATTCAAATCCATGAAATTTGGGAAGAGTGTTGATGTATTGTGGTTTTAGCTCAAATTGGTCAACACATTCATCGGGTAACTGAATGCAAGATGGAAGAGAGGTCCTAATAGGATAGAGCCTATCTTGCAGTGATGGTGATTGTGCCATGTGTGAATCGAGTTTTTGTTCGGGTGGTGAACTGATCCTAGTTAGTCTAGATGTGAATGGGTCTCTCGACCAAGCTGACATGTACAGTTAATAAACAAGTTCACCCAATCAATCAAGAAATAGAAAAAAAAATCAAAAATCCTATTCTAGGGTAAGCCTGGATCTAGACGACTCCTAACTTTAGACTGTCTTTAGGAGGTATATTGCAGACCTTATCTACAAGTTAATCAGCCAGGTAGGTGGCATGATCGGTGGAGGTTATCCGTCAAAGACGTTTCTTAATTAAGTAACCACCAATCTTCAGGCTTTCGGCCCTTAATCCCCTTTATAGGCACCGATTTGGCGAGAGTTAATTTCAAACAACTTCCTCCTTCAGCCAATCTCCTAATGAGTCCGAGTTAACCTAAGGCCAACGTCTAGTCAATTTTTATTTTAAGGTTAGGGTTGTGAGTGTGACGGATATGATTTATGGGCCAAGGAAGGGTGATGAAATCCCCACCTTATCTCGTTTATAGGATTTGCCCTTAAATTGATTTAGTGCACGTGTAAAGTAATAGACAAGTATTCATTCAAAAGCAGTAAATCAGCTAAAGGTGCTTCCTAGTCTGTATGCAATACGAATGTACCTTGTTACCAGCACTCTTCAACAGAAATTAAGAAAATTTAAATAGACACGTGCCTATGATGCAAGAGTCTAATTTTTTTGTTAATCAACTAATAGGTTATTGTTAATTCGTTAGCAGTCTGCAGGGTGATCACAGAGAAAAATTATCAAAGCAGTAACAGAACGTTGTAACTTGCAGCAACCTGTAATATTTCAGTCAGTAGTCCCCTACTATAGCCACAGAAACGCGGCTATTGCCGCGTTTGCGCGGCTAAATAGTAGCCTCTGTTGCTCTGCCTTCTAGGGCAGAGGCACAGAATTACTATATATCCTTAGCTGCAGTGATAGTTCCTGTTCTCTGATCCTGCAAACAGAAAGAAAAAAAAATAGTTTTTGAGAATATCGTGCCGTTCCCTCCCCGCAACGACGCCAAAATTTTGATTGAAACGGGAAATTGTATTGTAAATAGTTTAAAAATCTTAGTCTCATTTCAAGGTAACTGCGTAGCAAGAGCTAGACGGGTCGATCTATAGGGAAGGATGCAATGGAAGCATTTCGGAACGATCTTCTCTGTAATTCGCTTGAAAAAGAAAAAGAGAGATTGATTAGATTTGATCAAGCAAAAGAAGTGCAGTCTACTAGTCATCTATCACAACCCAAAGTATTAGTCTCAAAGAGTGAACATCATATTGAATGAAGAGGTACCCATCCTAGGTTATTAATTGAGTATCAAGTAAGATGAATAATAACGGTAGAACCCTAATTAGTGTGCACTAATAAAGATTAAACTATCGTTCATCCTAATTTCAAAGTATAGCATAAGAGAAGTTTTTTTTGACTTAAAATTATACAATCAAAGTTTTTAAGTATGAACTATGAGTAATCATTTAAAAAGTGCAACCTGAATTAAGTACACCTAACTATCGATTCATCTTCAAGAACATCAATTTAATCCTAAGGTTTCTAGTAGATGTCAATCAGTTCATCTTCCAAACTAAACTAGGGTTGATCGAGAGATTAGCAAACTATAAGTTTGATTAGTTATTCATATTTTTATTTTCAATTTTTATGTTAAATAAGAGAAGTTGCATGAAAGCGAAAAGAAGAAAAATAGTTAATCTAAGCAAAAAAACTGAATTGAATTACAAAGAAGAATGAAGAACCTTTTTATTGAATGTCACTGACAATTACAAAGCTCCTCTCCTTCTTCAAAATATTCTACTTCAAATAACAAAAACGAAAAATATAAGAAATTTCGTAAAGAGAAAAAGATCTAAAGAAAACCCTAACTTCAGTCGCTGGATCACCCATCTCTGTTGCGCTGCAGGGTTATTTATAGGAGATATAGGACGTAGAGCCCTAATATAACTCTTCTACGAAAACGCGTAACCAGCTTCATCCAAATGGCCCGAAAACGTGGCTATAGCCGCGTTTTCGCGGCAATAGCGTGGCCAATGGCCACGCGCTTTCTTGCGTGGTCTCCTCTGGTCCGTTCATCTGGGCTCCTCCTTCTGGATTCTGAATTCAAACCTTTTATCTTGAGAACTCGGGATAACTTGGGAAGCAAGTTATCACAAATCCGAATTTATAAAAGGATTTGTTCTTTATCTTTAAGCTTTTCTCCCCTTTTATCTTTATCCTTGTATTGCACGCAATCAGGTTTAAGTCCATCTTTGTTTAAGGATAATGATCCATCTTATCTTTTTCCTCCTCTTTTTAGCAATTAGGAGATCTATTTTATCCTTCCTCTTCCTCCCTAGATTTTAAATTAATTATTTAAAATCCAAGTTTAGATTAGGTTAGATAAGATAGAAGCTTCAAAATTACTACAATTAATTATGCATGTGGGCTTGTGGGATTCTTGGGCTTTTGGGCTTCAGTTGTACTTTATTTCTTTATTTTTTTAATTACTCAAGGCTTGCACAACATTAAACAATAAAACATTAGTAGCAGTGTTTAATAAAAAAATAAATACGGAAATATGATGGTAAATGTGATGATAAATATGCACTTTTTACTACCTGTCAGTATCATCTCTTTCTATTGGTATCAATTAGTAAAAAGATTGTTTCTCTTTCAATTGGTTTCTTTCAAATGATAGTTTTTATTGGTATCAAAATTTTATTTTTTAAATATATTGCTTATATGCAAGGGGAGCTTAACATCGCCTCTATGTATAGATTCATGATAAGTGTGGCATATAAAGAAGAGCTTGAAATTTTTCTTTATATATAGTACACGTGTGTAGGGAGAGCTTAACATCTTCGTTTATACATTGTATATTATGCTTATATGAGTTAGGGTTTAGTCATCTCTTTCTTCATGTAATGCATGTATGCATGGGGAGCTAACTTGACGCCTCTCTTCTTCAAGAATGTATATCGTGTAAGTTCACCTAGAGGGGGGTGAATAGGTGTAGAAGCTAATCTAGGATAAATGATGTGGAATTAAAAACTTAATTGCTAACACACTATGTGTAATCAAGAGTGAGCCCGAATTTTCCTTGAAGGGCTCTAGAACTACTCCTCTAGATTCCTCTAAACTATAAGTTGAGGTGCTTTAAAAGTTCTCTCGGTTGAACACAAGTCTGGGCATACAAATAATATCTAGAATATGAATAATAAAAGAAATGCAAGATATAAAGAGAGATAAAGTTGAGAGATAGTGAATCAAATGCAAACACAAAGATACATTTCGAGGTTCGAGCCACTGCTCTATGTCCCCGCCTTCACACAGAAAGATTTTCACTATGTCCACACAAGAACTTTCTCAAAGGGACCTCCACTGAGGATTACAACTCAACACTGGGAGTACACAACTCCTCTCTCTCTCAACACAAACCACTACACAAGAGGTGGGCACTAAGCCAAGCACAACAGAAAGAATGAAATACACTTGGTGATCACAAAGATCGCAAACTTTCTCTTAGTGATTGATTGAGGTTTTACCTGCACAAAATACAGAATTTCAGAACTTTTAAAGCAATAGTGCAAGGTGTTCAATTTTACCGCGATAGCAAGTGGCTATGCGGATCGTGATCCACAAGGAGGGACTAGCGATGGAAGCTTTTTAGTAAGTTCTCTTTTAGGCTACAAAGTATGGTTAAAGTTCTTCTTTAGTTCTTTAAAAGAAAAATGAAAAACGGAGTTAAACACAAGTTAGGAAGAAAGTGGTAGAATAAGGAGATGGAGAAAATAGAAGTGATATGTACAAAGAAAATGAAAGAGTGAAAGAGATTTGGGTAATTGTGGTGTTCTAAACTAAAGAATAAAAGAAAAGAATCTAAAAGTTACTTACCTCCTTTGGCCAAATGTTTACCTTGAATCTTTTGCAATGAAGTTACCTTGAAGTGAGGCGATCAACGTATAGCCCATAAGAGTTGATTCGCGTCTCCTCCACATTATATCATCAAGACGTTGCAAGTATGAAGTGATACAGAATGAAACTCAAAATCCATCGTCTTGAGCTATCGGTGGCACTCGCAAAGGCAAGGATCTTTCGATGCTTTAAGAGTCACTTGGATAGCAATTGGTACTAAAAGAAGAAAAGTAGAGAAAAAGAAGAAGAACAAAAACAAAGGACATACAAAAGAGAAACTACAGATTCGATTTTATAACAATAAAAGAAAAGAAGAAAATCTTACACCGGTGTCACTCTCAGTACAAGCTTCATTCTCATTCTCCTATGAAACTCTGATCTCCTTTGATTTACATAAATTAAAACTGAAAATTACATTAAAAGAAAAACAAAAACTTATACTACAAAGAATGAAAAAGTGGACTAAATTCTATCTCTGCATGGTCGTTTCCTTCGCCTTTGAGATTGCAGGTATTTATAGAAGAAATACAGAGGTTAAAGGAGTATGAAGATAGGGAAAGTTGACTATTTTTGAATTTGAATCCTCCTCTTATCTCCAAACTTGATTTGATGTGGATATTCAGTTCTGATCTGCAGCTTGTTGGCGTGTTGATTACTGAATATCACTTATCAAATGACAGAATTAAATAGTGATCAACATAAGAGTTGTATCCCTGTAAGCCTACTTTCTGGATCATCTTGAATCATCAGATTTGAGATTCGGTAGTGAAAGTTATAATTCAAATACTAAAATGTATCCAGTCAGAATCTGAGTTAAACTTGCTTCATCTCATCCGTTGATCTTCTCTCTATCTATTTATCCTCTGTATTTAATATTATCCTCGGTTGATCTTTAGCTAACCAAAATAGATTTATAGAAATCTAAATTTTACCAGTTTCCATTTGGTGTTATCTTTCTGATTTGCTCTGATCTTCAGCTGAACATTTGCCCCAATCCTTGATTTATTCTAACTAGATCTGGGATCATCCTCAGCTAACCAAATAGATCCAGTTAAATCTGATTTTAACTGGTATTTATTTAGTTTAATCCTCTTTCTCTTCATTATTATCTTCTACAAAATAGATATTTAAGATAAGAAAATTAGCAGATTTATTACACGATAAATGTAGGAGTGTAATGAAAAGAATACAAAATATATGTACGATTACACCCCCACACCTATCTTTTGCTCGTCCTCGAGCAAATCAACAAAACTAAACCAAAGATTATTAGACCACTTTCGCAGGTTACGCGATTACACTGAGCATGTGCAACAAGCCGTTAACCTCTAGGTTACCCCTAGAGGACGAGCTTTATCTCGTGAGGGTTTAAAGTGGATTGCACCCGCAAAACCCATAAAGAAAAAGAAAAATATTAGTATTTTGAAAACTCTTTTTGAAAGAGAAAAATAGTTGGAATATTATTGTAAGATTAAGTAATCTATAAGTTATAGGAAAACCGAATTTTTCATTCCTAAACTTAATCTCTATTAAAAAATTTATTATCAATCAAAATGAGGAGTCAAATTGTACTTCTCATCTAGTCTATTACTTTACTCTAAGTCATATGCACCTTTGTGACCGTGAAATTTTGACTAAGGGCTCTTTAACTCTAATGCTTAAACCTTATTTATTTATTATTTTTTTATTTTTGTGGCATTATTCCTTAGTTCTATTAGGCTTTCTAATCTGCTCATGTAACGAGCCTCTAATCGGTGACTCCCAAACCAAACGGTCTTAGGGCACCGGGTGAGAAAACACCCCAAGGACTTAAGGACTCGAGCAAAAAAGGCCTCAAAACTAAGAATTTTATTATATAAACTGCTTTTAGGCGTGAATACTTATGCTTTATTAGGCACAAATACCCAGCTTAATTAGAGGATTTATATATATATATTTTTCTCAAACTTATCTAATCATCTTTCGCATAAATACTAAGACTTGCTTAGGCCAAAGCACCTAGCTAATCAATAATTAAATTTGTTTATCTTTCATAAATATATTTTTTCTTTTTCCTTTTTTTTTGAAGGCATAAGAATCTTTGTTTTGAACCCTAAGTGTGTAAGTGTATGAAGTGTGCATATTTGATCAAGGTAAAGATCAAGATTAAATTACTTTGACAAATTATCTTCCTAACCCTAAAAATCAAACAAATAATCTTATTTTGATCAAGTATAAGAAATGCTAATTTTGATTTTCCTATTTCATAAAATTGACTTAATTTCTTACAAAAAATATGTCAAAATATTGTTTCTATTTTCAAAAAGTTTTTAAAAGTAAAGAAAATGTTAATTTTTATTTTATTTTTTAATAAAAAGAAAAAACCTAAGTTATGTTAGACCCTCCCCCACACCTATCTCATGCATTATTGATTGCTAAAAGAAAGAACAATCAAGAGTTTAAGAGTTTACCGTGTAGCTTGTGGCTAACGGGTCGTGTCCACGAGGAGGAATGCGATGGAAGCTTTTCGGTGAATCGTTTAAAAATAAGGAATTGTGTTCGTTTTTATGAAAAGAGAATGGAAAGAAAGAGATGGTTAAAAGAAAATTTGTAACTTTTAGAAAAGGTTTTGGATAAGGTGATTTAGAAAGCTTGAGAATTGTTTTGTTGTTTTATAATAAGAAAGCAAATCTGGGCTCACTATCTTACAACTCAATTATTCATTCTTCTCTTAAAATGTTAAGTGCCTCAAGTGATCATTTGCAAAACTTAAAGTTAATTTTTAGAAAGTTTTAAGTAAAGCACATAAGATGGTTAGAAGAGTTGAGTCTTTTCTTCAAGAAATCGTGAGAATTGAATATTAAAACATCAAGCGCGAAAAAGCAAGAATGAAGTAAAAAGCAAGAATGAAGTAAAAACAATTCAAGAGATGTTCATGAAAGAAGTGAGAATTCAACAATCCAAACCCATCCTCATGTGCCTTCAAGAACACTTTCAAAAAGAAAGGCTTTTAAGTAAGGCATTCATATGAGTCATCGGGTCTTTTTCTTTTCAAAACAGGAGAGAAGGAGAGTAAGAGAGAGTTGCGATAGCGAGCCCAGAAAACCATTTAGTTATCCATAGAAAACGACGAAGAAAGCATAAACATAATGCAAATCATACCGTACTGCAAGTGGAAGAAAACTTGGCTCGACTTTTATATTGATGTCACTTCAATCTTCAAGTACAAGCACTCAATTCCTCTCTCTCACAAGTTCTGATACTGGACTACAAAGTGAATAATAAGATTACAACTTTTATGCTAGCTAACAAAGAGCCTAAATCCTAAGAAAATAAATACAAAACTTAATCCTAGTCTTCGCCCCTTTTTTTCTTTGCTGAAACTCATATTTATAGCCAAAACCCAAACTAGGAGGATCCCGGGAAGATTGGGGGAGCAAATGCTCCCCCAACTGAATCTAGTTGGCCGCGGAAACACGGCTTGGGCCGCGTTTCCGCGGCCCTGGTGTGGCCAGGTGGCCACACCCAAAGGGGGGAGATCCTAGTTTGGCGTTTGGCCCATATCTGCTGCTGGTTTTCTTATTTCTGCTCCAAAACGTTGATGAAACAGCCTTGATTGTGTGGCTTCAACCGCTCGATTCAGGGAGGATTCTTCTCAACCTCTTGATATCCCAAGATTTAGCCCTGATTTCTTCATTTCGAATTAATTCTGATTTAATTCAGAATTTGGTGGGCTTTTGGGCTTGTTTCTCTTTTCTTTCTTTAAGCACTTGGGCCTACATTTAGCAAAGAAAAAGAAAACTTATTAATAGGATTTATTAGGTAAAAAGCATGGTAAGGTGACAATGAAATGCAATATATGTGACTAATCACACCCCCACACTTATCTTTTGCTCGCCCTCGAGCAAAACATCAGACTAACTCTAATCATTTATTAGACCACTTTCGCAGGTCACTCGATTGCACTGAGCATGTGCAACAAGCCGTTAAACCTCTAGGTTACCCCTAGAGGACGAGTTTTGTCTCGTGAGGGTTTTCAGTGGATTGCACCTACAAAATCCAAAAAGAAAGAAAAAGAAAGTTAGTATTTTTGAAAAGCATTTTGAAAAGAGAAATATTTGAAGTATATTTGTGAGATTTTAAGTAATCTATAAGTTATAGGAATATCAAAATTTTCATTCCTAAACTTAGTCTCTATTCAAAAACATGTCACCAATTAAAGTAAGGAGTCAAATTATACTTCTCATCTAGTCTATTAATTTACTCTGAGCCGTATGAACCATCGTGACTGTGAAGTTGACTAAGGGTTCTTTAACATTAACTCCTATGCCTTATATTTATTTATTTTTGGTGAAATTTATTCCTCAATTTCATTAGGCTTTCTAATCTGCCCATGCAATGAGCATTCAGTCGGTGACACCTAAACCGGACAGTTTTAGGGCACCAGGTGAGAAAACACCCTTAAGGACTTAAACACTCGAGTAGATAAGGCCAGGAAACCAAGGTTTTTATTTCTACGATGTACCCCTTTTAGGCGTGAATACTTATGCTTTATTAGGCACAGATACCCAGCTTAATCAGAGGATTTAAATACATATTTTTTTCTCAAACTTATCTAATTATCTTTTGCATAAATACTAAGGCTTGCTTAGGCCAAAGCACCTAGCAAATCAATAATTAGATTCGTTTATATTTTTTTCATAATATTTTTTTTATAAGGCATAAGAGTCTCTATTTTTAAACCCTAAGTGTGTAAGTGTATTTAATGTGCATATGTCATTAAGGTAAGTATCAAGACTAAATTACTTTCACAAATTTTCTTCCTGACCCTAAAAATCAAACAAGTTATCTTATTTGACCAAGTGTAAGAAATCCCAATTATGATTCTCCTATTCCTTAAAATTGACTTAATTTCTTACAAAAAATATATCAAAATATTGTTCTAACCTTTCAAAAGTTATATATATATATATATATATATTTTTTTTCTTTTTCTTTTTTTTATATCAGTCATGTTAGAACCCTCCCCCATACTTATCTCATGCATTGTCCCCAATGTATGAAAGAAATGTATACATGCATGAAATGAAATGTAAAAGAGGTGCATATATTATACAGAAATATGTGCAACATCAAGTTTCACCCATACCTAGAGCTTTTTCGGTCTTATCCCTCTAGCTCTCTTTCCATCATTCCAATGGGTCCTCTTTATAGGGCACAGTGGGGAGGCCAATTGTTTTGTCATTTTAGCTTCCTGCCTCCCCAGTCTCACCTTCTTTAGGTGTTTCTTCCTCATATTGCTACAATCATTATTCAAAAATTTTTCACCACCGCCCTTTTCGTTTGGAACTTCTTCATTATGAATGCCTAGGAATTCTAACTCAGTTCCATATATCTCCTCAAAGTTTAGGTCAACACTTTCCCCTAGAGATGTGCAATTAACCAAAAGATCCCTAGTTGGTTCGTCCAAACACATGAGTTCTTTTTCGAAGAGGTTTTCAAAGAGTATTTCAATCGGAGGTTCTTGAATTATATCCTCATGCGATACATTATTGGTTGGCTCATCAAAAGTGAAGATATTCAAATTAATTTTCCCCTTTTTAAAGGGTACTCTAACATTAGGATCTTCGACATCAAGATAATTGCATTCATTATTGAATAACTCATTAAGAAACAGCAACTCATCTTCTAAATCTTCACTCTCTTCATCACAATTGTTTTCAACAAAGTTCACCTCAAATGTTTGATCTCTTATCTTACGAGATTGTTTTTCTAGGTTGAAAACATTGACTTCTCTTGTCATGTCCCCAAAAGTTAACCTCATGGATCCATTCCTGCAATTGATGATGGCATTGGCAGTAGCAAGGAATGGTCGACCTAGGATAACAGGAGTCTGAGCCCTTTGATTGGAGTTAGACACAGGTTGTGTCTCAAGAACTATGAAATCAACAGGGTAAATAAACTCCCCAACCCGGATAAGGATATCATTAATCTCCCCTTTGGAACTTTCACTGAACGATTAGCCAGTTGGATAGTGACTCGAGTTGGACTAAGATCACCCAACCCTAGCTGTTGATAAACTGAGAATGGGAGCAAGTTGATACTTGCCCCCAAGTCAAGAAGTGCACGACTAATCTCGGCTTGTCCTATTGTGCAGGCAATGGTTGGACACCTGGATCCTTGTGCTTGACAGGGATCGGACCCGATAGTAGCTCACTAATGTTAGTGGCTAAGAAGACCTTTTTAGGTACATTAGTCTTTCTCTTCTTGGTGCACATGTCCTTAAGAAACTTAGCATAAGATGGGACTTGTTGGATGGCATCAAGAAGTGGCATATTTATCTTCACTTGATTAAAGATCTCAATTATCTTATCCATGTGCAGATTTTGCTTGTTTTTCAGCCTATTAGGAAATGGTGCTATAGGCTGGTGCACATGACTGGTTGACTTATCTTTTTCAGATTCATCAACTTTAGGAGGGGTGGGATTAGATGAGGTGGATGCTGAAGTGTGATTGTGCTGACTAGGATTAGGTGGTGTTGACACTTTATTATCAACTTTCTTTCCCGACCTCAATGTATGAACAGCATTACATTGATTCAGTGATTGATCCTCAACCAAATGAGCTTGTTGTGAATTCCTAGGATTCATAATTGGTTGACTGGGCAAGGTACCCTTTTGCCTCTCATGTTGTGGGTTGGCTAACTGGCTCATTTGACCCTCTAGCCTCTGTATTGTTTGCATGAGAGAATCTTGTTCTTCATGTACCTTTCCATATTTCTCTCAAAATCAGTCATTCTTCTTTCGAGTTGAGGATTCTAGAAGGACGATGGTGGAGCTTGGTTGGGAAAACTTTATTGATAATTCGAAAAATTGTTGGGAGAATTGTGAGGATGATTGGAAAAGTTGGGTTGATGATTGGAAGAATTGGAATGATGGAAGTGGTTTGACCAGGGTGGTCATTATTTTGTTGGCTCCATGAGAAATTGGGGTGATTTCTCCAGCCAAGATTGTACGTTGGAGCGTAAGGATCATTGTTCGGCCTTGAGAAGGCCGCATTCATCGGTTCAGCAAAATGTTGGTGAGCTTAAAATACAGGACACTCCTCAAACACATGATTCATGGCCTGACAGTAAGTACAACCCGGAGTTGGAACTTGGTTCGGGCTGACTTGATTGACTGGACTTGGTTCCTTAGTTTCTAGAGCTTCCAGTCTTCTCGCTAGGTTAGCTAACTTAGCCTCGAATGGAAAAATTGCAACTTTTAGAAAAGGTTTTGGAGAAGGTGATTTAGAAAGGTTGAGAATTGTTTTGTTGTTTTATAAGAAGAAAGCAAGTCTGGGCTCACTATCTTACTACTCAATTGTTCATTCTTCTCTTAAAATGTTAAGTGCCTCAAGTGATCATTTGCAAAACTTAAAGTTAATTTTTAGAAAGTTTTAAGTAAAGCACATAAGATGGTTAGAAGAGTTGAGTCTTTTCTTCAAGAAATCGTGAGAATTGAATATTAAAACATCAAGCGCGAAGAAGCAAGAATGAAGTAAAAATAATTCAAGAGATGTTCATGAAAGAAGTGAGAATTCAACAATCCAAACCCATCCTCATGTGCCTTCAAGAACACTTTCAAAAAGAAAAGCTTTTAAGTAAGGCATTCATATGAGTCATCAGGTTTTTTTTCTTTTAAAAACAGGAGAGAAGGAGAGTAAGAGAGAGTTGCGATAGCGAGCCCAGAAAATCATTTAGTTATCCATAGAAATGACGAAGAAAGCATAAACATAATGCAAATCATATCGTATTGCAAGTGGAAGAAAACATGGCTCGACTTTTGTATTGATGTCACTTCAATCTTCAAGTACAAGCACTCAATTCCTCTCTCTCACAAGTTTTGATACTAGACTACAAAGTGAATAACAAGATTACAACTTTTATGCTAACTAACAAAGAGCCTAAATCCTAAGAAAATAAATACAAAACTTAATCCTAGTCTTCGCCCCTTTTTTCCTTTGCTGAAACTCATATTTATAGCCAAAAACCAAACTAGGAGGATCCCGGAAAGATTGGGGGAGCAAACGCTCCCCTAACTGAATCTAGTTGGCCGCGAAAACGCGGCTTAGGCCGTGTTTTCGCGGCCCTGGTGTGGCCAGGTGGCCACACCCAAAGGAGGGGAGATCCTGGTTTGGTGTTTGGCCCATATCTGCTGCTGGTTTTCTTGTTTCTGCTCCAAAACATTGACGAAACAGCCTTGATTGTGTGGCTTCAACCGCTCAATTCAGGGAGGATTCTTCTCAACCTCTTGATATGCCAAGATTTAGCCCTGATTTCTTCATTTTGAATTAATTCTGATTTAATTCAGAATTTGGTGGGCTTTTGAGCTTGTTTCTCTTTTCTTTCTTTAAGCACTTGGGCCTACATTTAGCAAAGAAAAAGAAAACTTATTAATAGGATTTATTAGCTAAAAAGCATGATAAGGTGACAATGAAATGCAATATATGTGACTAATCAATTATCTTCAATGTATGAATTAATGCATAGATGCATGAAAAAGAAGAAAAGGAAGGAAAATATTAGCTTAAGGTGATGGTTTCGATGGTGATCTGATTGGGTCAAGTGTTGCTGCCCAATCAAAATATGTGATAGTTCCCGGAACCTACCTTTATTGACCTCTTTTCTATTTACATATTTACAGTCCCCAGTATGAATAAGATCATGAAAGATCCTATCGTGAAATTTACTTCCTTTACATGACCAGTCCTGAAAATCATCACAGAGTCATCATGGTCTATACCTATGTCCAATAAAAGAATGTGACTTGGTGGAATGAGTTCAGGAACCAATACAAACTCGAAAATTTGACTTGGGGTTCGAGAGTTAGTTTTGGTTCAAGCATTGAGTCCAAGTCCAAGAATTGATATTCACATTCTTTTTCTATCAATGGAATGTGACTATCCAAAATTAGTGATTCAATTTCAAAATCTATGGGTACGGGAATAAATGTTGGCTCAGAAAATTGGTCCAAATTGGGTAAGAATACCGGAGTCAACATAAATTTGAAGATGAAAACTGAATCACAAAGTTCGGGATCGGATTCACATTCATGATCAAGTTCAATCTCATTAAAATGAAAACTTGTCAATTCGTCAATGGGTTGATATCGGTCAAGTTTAAGGCTTTATGGTGAAACTGAATCTGGGTTAAAGTCTTCAAGATATCATGATTCTTAGTTTTCATCAATATGGCTAGAAGTGTTAGGAATAGTCAAAGATTAAATAGGGAGAGTTTCCTTATTCCTACGCATGTTCTCCAATCTACTAATTCTTGCTTCTATCATATCGAGTGGATCATTTTGATATTGATTCATGGTTTCCACACTCTTTTCTAAGTTGGCATGCTCTCCTTGAAAAATAGAGTAAGGATCTGTGACTTGAAAATTTTTACGAGATTTTGAGTTTTCTAAAATTTGAATTCGTCGCTCAAGCTCATCTAAGGCTTCTATCCTCTTTTCCCAGTCAATTTATTCTTCTAATTGTTGTTGGGAGAAGGAGTATATGAAGCTGGATGTTGGTAGGTTAGTTGACAATATGACTCGGGGGAGTTGTATCCCCATTGACTCTTTGAAGAGTAGTGATGATTATTCTAGTCTTGTTCATAGTATTAGGACTGGGGCATGTAATGATTCGGATAAGACCAATCTGGCACACTAGGTTGGTTAAAGTTATGATATGTCAGGTTGGTAATATCCGAAAAAGAGGTCAGGGTGTAATATAGATTACCATTAAAATTTGCAAAATTATTATTATAAGCCATATTACACAGGAAATATCAACACAAACAAAGAAAAACAAACAAATAAGCAAACAAATAAAAAGAAAGAAAAAAAATCTAAACTAAGTTAGGGTAGACCTTTGACCTAGACGACTCCTAACTGGTTAGACTGTCCACGGGAGGTATAATGCAGACTTTGACTACAAGCTAATCAGCCATGTCAGGGCAAGATTGGTGGGAGGTATCCGCGCAAAAGCCAAACTACCAGCCTTTGGGGTTTCGCCCCTCAATCCCTTTCCTTAGACACTAATTTGGCAGGAGTCAAATTCTAACACCTTCCCCCTTAGGATAATCTTCTACTTGAGTCCGAGATGTCCCTAGGGCCAACGTCTACTCAGTTTTAGTTAGGTTTGGGTTAGTGAATCGGAAGATTGTTTGTGGGCTAAGGAAGGGTAATGACTTTCCCACCTTTTTTTGTTTATAGGACAAGCCCTTAAGATTGATTGTGCAAAGTGTGCAGGATAAAGAGAAGTAACATTCAACAAGCAAATAATCACTCAAGAATGTTTCCTAAACTATATGCCATGCAAACGTACCTTTTACTCCAGCACTCTTCAATAGTAATGTAAAATGTAAACGAATTAGACACGTGCCTAAATGCAAAGTCTAAACCGTTTTTAGCATTTAACAAACATCATTTTACTGTTGAGGTTAGAAAGTAAATATAGTGAGACAAATAAAGAAATAGAAAACTACAGATATTAAATGTTGCACTACAGCCAACCTGCAAAAATACAGGTTAGTAGTTCACTCAGATTGCTACAGGAATGTAGTAAATCTAAGGGCTTCTTGGCTCTGCTTTCTTGAGCAGAGTCCAAGGCCACTTATATGTCTACTGCAGCAAAAAATTCTTGTTGTCAAACCTGTACACCAATAACAAAAAGGAAAGTTAACCAAAAATATAAATCTAAAAGAGAATAACTTACCGTCCCTCCCCGGCAACGGCACCAAAATTTGATTAAGGTTTTACCTGCACAAAAATACAGAATTTCAGAACTTTCAAAACAATAGTGCAAGGTGCTCAATTTTACCACGATAGCAAGTGGCTATACGGGTCATGATCCATAAGGAGGGACTAGCGATGGAAGCTTCTTAGTAAGTTCTCTTTAGGCTACAAAGTATGGTTAAAGTTCTTCTTTAGTTCTTTAAAAGAAAAATGAAAAATGATGTTAAAGTCAAGTTAGGAAGAAGGTGGTAGAATAAGGAGATGGAGAAAATAGAATTGATATGTACAAAGAAAATGAAAGAGTGAAAGAGATTTGGGTAATTGTGGTGTTCTAACCTAAAGAATAAAAAGAAAAAAAATCTAAAACTTACTTACCTCCTTTGGCCAAATGCTTACCTTGAATCTTTTGCAATGAAGTTACCTTGAAGTGAGGCGATCAACGTATAGCCCATAAGAGTTGATTCACGTCTCCTCCACATTATATCATCAAGACGTTGCAAGTATGAAGTGATACAGAATGAAACTCAAAATCCATCGTCATGAGCTATCGGTGGCACTCGCAAAGTCAAGGCTCTTTCGATGCTTTAAGACTCACTTGGATAGCAATTGGTACGAAAAGAAGAAAAGTAGAGAAGAAGAAGAAGAACAAAAACAAAGGACATACAAAAGAGAAACTACAGATTCGATTTTATAACAATAAGAGAAAAGAAGAAAATCTTATACCGGTGCCACTCTCAGCACAAGCTTTGTTCTCATTCTCTTATGAAACTCTGATCTCCTTTGATTTACATAAATTAAAACTGAAAATTACATGAAAAAAATAAAAAACTACACTACAAAGAATGAAAAAGTGGACTAAATTCTATCTCTGCATGGTCGTTTCCTTCTCCTTTAAGATTGCAGGTATTTATAGAAAAAATGCAGAGGTTAGAGGAGTATGAATATAGGGAAAGCTGGCTATTTCTGAATTTGAATCCTCCCCTTATCTCCAAACTTGATTTGATGTGGATATTTAGTTCTGATCTGCAGTTTGTTGGCGTATTGATTGCTGAATATAACTTATCAAATGATAGAATTAAAAATAATAATCAACATAAGAGTTGTATCCCTGTAAGTCTACTTTCTGGATCATCATGAATCATCAGATTTGAGATTGGTAGCGAAAGTTATGATTCAAATACTAAAATGTATTCAGTCAGAATCTGAGTCAAACTTGCTTCATCTCATCCGTTGATCTTCTCTCTATCCATTTATCTCTCTGTATTTGATATTATCCTCGGTTGATCTTTAGCTAACCAAAATGGATTTATAGAAATCTGAATTTTATCAGTTTTCATTTGGTGTTATCTTTCTGATTTGCTCTGATCTTCAGCTAAATATTTGCCCCAATCCTTGATTTGTTCTAATTAGATCTGGGATCATCCTCAGCTAACAAAATAGATCCAATTAAATCTGATTTTAACTGGTGTTTATTTGATTTAATCCTCTTTCTCTTCATTATTATTTACTGCAATATAGCTATTTAAGACAAGAAAATTAGCAGATTTATTACACGATAAATATAGGAGTGTAACGAAAAGAATACAAAATATATGTACGATCAGTAATCTCAAAAAATCACAAACAATTTTTCTCACACAAATAAGATCCTATAAATAGGCATAGAATTGATAGCTCAAGTGTGAGAAAATAAAGTGTTTTGAAAAAGAAACAACAAAGAAAATACTTGGAAAACTTTAGATAAGATATAGAAATTTTGGATAAGAACTAGAATCCCAAAACTTGTTTTCTTTTGATTTTTTAAAAACTTTGAAACTAAATAAAGATAGAGATATTAAAGCTCTAAAACTTATTTTGGAAACTTCTAAAAAAACTCAACAGAAGATGGAAATTTTGGCTCTAAAAAATCTTAGTGAAAACTGGCCTCAAAGACTCATTTCTATAGGGTCTGAAAATATAACCGTTAGGGTCTAGAATAGGTCAAAATTGACCTGTCAGTCGACCGCCCGGTCGACTGGCCAACGGTCAGATTTCTGAACATTGGGTTATCAGTCGACTGCCCCAAGGCAAACTGCCTGTCGGTCAACTGCCCGGTCGACCGAGGCTAGAACTAGAGAGCTGGTCTCTCTGGTCGGTTGACCGGGGCCAAATCCAGAGAGCAGACTCTCTGGAATTGTCAACCGTCGGTCAACCACTAAAGCCTGTGTACATCTGTGTACGTCGGTCGACCGAGCCAGGCTTCGGTCGACTAGTCGGTCAACCGCTAGCAGCCCAAAAATCAAGGTTATAGATTAAAATATTTGGTCTTTTAATATCCTATAAAATTAGATAAAATCACATAAATTTCACAAAAATAAGTTCTTATAAATATTTGAAGTACAAATATGTGTGACCAAAAATCAATACATATTACAAACTGTTTGACCTATTTTTTAGGCTTAGAAATTTAGGTTTAAACCAAAACTATTTTTTTCATAAACCAAACTTTGAAATGAAAAACTGATTTTTCTCAAACTTGTATAAATACAAAAACATGATATTTAAACACATATGAAGCATATTGTGTATGGATAGATCCAATACACATGAAAACGATATATCTATGTTTTTAGCATAAAATCCAAATTAAGTTTTGATAAGTACAAAACTTAAAACCATGAAGTAGAATCATCAAAATAAGTTTTTAGATAATATGAACTAAACAATGTATATGGATGAATCCACTATACAAATTGTTGGCCCAGAGGCCTTCCACTCTAGTTTTGATGATGATCAACTCATGTAGTTATAGTTACTAATAATCTTGTGATGTTTAGTTTCAGATACTTAACCAAGATATTAGTAGGTGACAGCTCCAACAAAGATGTTTTGGAAGCTTTCACATGGTGATTCAAGAGCTCGAGCGTCAAAGTTCATATCTAACACTCGTTGGAGTCAAGCTCGGAGGATCACGTTTGGATCGAGTTGGCTTGAAGACAGAGTTCATCAAGAAGTCTTCGGTACCTTGTTTAGTTTGGTGTTTAGATCCATTGTTAAAGATTAGATAGTGTGATATGCTCAAGTTCACAAAACACACACTTGTTTCTAGTTTCATGTTTATTGGTTTTCAGTTTTTGATTTAACCGATCTTAGTTTTCATGAATAGATAGATTCAAACAAGTTTACATGTCTTTATGTATATTAGATTTGTTCTATATACATGTATGCTTCATATCTTAAACAAACTTAGTTTGATATGTCTATTTCATGAGTTTGAGTTTTGGTGTTTTAACAAAACATATTTTCGGATTTAATATCAAAAACATTGATATATATATATCTTCCATGTATATTGGATTATATCCATTTACTATATGACTAAAAGTTATTTAATATCATGTTTTTGTATTTGGTTGAGTTTTGGACAAAACGTTTTTCCATTTGAAAAATTCAAGTTTTGGAAAATACGGTTTTTGGTTTTCGGCAAAATTTTCATAATACAAAAATGGTTCAAAATATGTGTTGAATTTTTTTCACACATGTTTGTATTTCAAAGATAATATAAGAACTAATTTTTGTGGATTTTTAGAGATTTTATGGGATTTAATAGGAAAATAAAAACCAAGTTTTCAAGTCCTGAAATTCTGTCTGCCAGGCTCTGGCGTCGACCGGACCGGTCGACCGGACCTAGAGTCGGTCGACCGGACCGTCGACCGACATGCACAAGGGCGTGCACGCTGGCCAGCCTAGTTGGCCGGTCGACCGAGTGGCCGACCGACTGAAGGCAACCCACTCTCGGGTTGCCCCGGTCGACCGGGCGGTCGACCAGCCAGAGAGCCGTTGCTCTCTGGTTCTGGGAACGGTCGATCGGGCGGTCGACTGGCAGGCTCAACGGTCAATTTTTTGACCGTTGGCCGGTCGACCAGCCAGCCAACTGGGCCTAGTCAGCTGCCAACAGCTAGTTTTTGTTGGGGCCTTTATATACCCCATCTCTTGGGTGTTTTGAGTAAGAATTTTAGAGCAAAAATTTACATCTTCCAGCAAGTTTTTAAGAGTTTTTAGTACTTAAAAATTGAGCTTTATCTTTTTTTAAAAGAGTTGAAAAATCATTTGAAAAGAAAATTCTTTGAGAATTGGTTTGATTTTCATTTTCAATTCTATCTAGAGTTTTTCCCTAGAGTTTTTCTTTGAGTTTTTGATTTTCAAACTCTTTGTTTTTCACACTTGAGCTTATCTACTATCCTATCTATTAGGTTCATTATTTTTGTGGGAAAGAAGGTTTTTGTGGTTGAGATATACCACCTAGTTGTAAACCCTCCTATTTTGTGTTATCCCTCTTGTGTAGAGGTTGATTTGTAGTGGTGGTTGGCTCCCTCTAGTGAGAGGTTGAGATTGTGTTTAGCTCCCTCAAGTGAGAGGTGGAGTTTGTGCTGGAATCCCTCAAGTGTGAGGTGATTGTTTTTTGTTGGCTAAGTTCCTACCCCTCTTGTGTGAGGTGGTATTTGTGTTGGTTGTGTATTGCCTCTAGTGAGAGGTTGTATTAGTTGGAGAGAGGAGTTATGTACTCCCTTATTGTATTGCTCCAAATCCTCAGTGGAGGTTCCCTGTGTGGGAGTCCTGTGTGGACAGAGATAGTGGAAATCCTTCTGTGTGAAGGCGGAGACGTAGAGCAGTGGCTCGAACCTCGAAACAAATTACTTGTGTTTGCGATTGATCCATTATCTCTAACTCTCTCTCTCTACTTTGTGCATTACTTTACTTTGCCATATCATATACATGCTTGTGTGTTTGTGCGCCTCACTTGTGCTTAACCACGAGAGCTTCATATAGCGCCTCAACTCTTATTCAGAGGAATCAAGAGGAGTTAGTCCAGAGCCTTTCACCGGGAATTCGGCTACACTCGTTGGTTGCATTAAGTGTGTTACAATTAATGTTTTAATTTCCGCATTTAGTTCATTAGATTAGCCTTATCACCTATTCACCCCCCTCTAGGTGATTTCAATTGTATCAGAGCCTACGCTCCTGATAATTAGGTTTAACCACCAAGGAGTGTGATCTTGGTTTTGCTAATCTTCATTTGCATTTGCATTTGCACACATATAGTTTGCACTCATGGATATTCCTCCCAAGTTTGATATCTCTAGACTTGACATATGGAAGGTTCTTATGAGTTGTCATTTAAAAGCCCTAGGCTTAGATGTTTACCTTGCTATTACCAAGGAATCCTTCCCTAATGATAGTAAGCATATAGAGGCCAATGCAATAGCCCTAAAGGCACTTAGAGCATCCCTTGATAAAAGTTATTTACATGTGTTTTCTCACTATGACTCCGCTTTTGCAGTATGGAGCATTTTGACTTCTCCCGAGCTACCAAGATTATCGATAAGAGAAGAGATCTAGGAGAGACGAGTCCGACGAACGTTACTTCATGGTCCAGGGAATGACTCCCTTGAGGTACACTCGGATACTCAACTAGATGCTAATTCTAGTTCATATTGCAATGAGTGTTTGGAGGCTCAAGCCATAAATAATGAACTTGCTAAAAGTGTGAAAAATTGCTTGAAAAATATAATCTTTTACAAAAAAAAGTTTTGAACTAAAAGAAGAAAATAAAGATTAATCTTCTAGACTTGAGGATGTTTTGCAAGAGAAGGAAGAGATTTCAAGTGAATGTAACTCACTTAAATCCCAACTTGACCTTGCCCTAAATGAAAATGAGTTTTTGAAAAATAAAAATGATTGTAATGATATTTTAAAGAAAAATGAAAACTTGTTTTTAAAACTTGATTTTGTTGTAAAAGGGAATGATTCTTTAAAAATAAAAATTGATTCTATTTCAAAAGATTTAGAAGTTTGCTTAAATGAAAATAAATCTTTGAAAATTGATATTGATTCACATGTTTGCCATGCTAGTGTAGCTTCTTCACCTAGCTTTCCTATTGCATGCACCTCTTCTAAGATTGAAAATGATATATCTATACTTAAGAAGAGTGTTGATTGTTTGGGCTTCACTTTGAGCTGATGTGCTTTAAATATACACGCTTGGAATCTTTGTTTCAAAAGAAACAAGTTTCATCTTTGCATGCACACCATACACGGCATACACATGCTTCGCCCGTTCACTCCCATAACACGTTGTATGCTCATGTGTACACATGTACACATTGTGGACGTAAGGGCCACCTTGCTAAATTTTGCTATGATATGATACATGATGTAAATTTAGCAACTAAATTTGTTTGGTTAGGAAAGGAACTAACCCCCATGGACCCAAAAGAGTGTGGGTACCAAAGACCACTCCTATTGTATTTGATGTAGGTGTGGGCTCTCGCATGATGTGAGAAGTAATGGTGCCTTAAGGTGGATGCGTTCCGAGCTTAAAGAGGACTATTTGGATGCATCACTTTCAAGGGGAGTTTGGTGGGAGGACCACCTTGTTTTGGAGACATGGAGAGTTGCCCTCTTCGATTTTGGTAACGATCTCTTACTCCTCATTGTGTTTAGATATTTTTCATATTGTTCATTTTAGCATGTTTTGAGTTTTCGTGATTAATATGTTATATGCCATGATATTTAGACTAGAGATATACATGATTAGTATTTGAGACACCCATGTTTATATGGATTTTTGTTTAGTGTTCTCACTTTAGTTTAACTAATGTGTATGTCCTAGATCTATGCATATGCATGTACATAATAATCATATGTGTGTTTGTGATTTTTGTTTTGATTTCTATGCTTCATGTTTTGATTACTTGTTTGGATGCTAGTTTTCATTAAAACTAGGATATATACTTGTACAACTAGTGAGCCAAATAGACTATATATGTTTGTGCTTGAATGCTCATTTGTACTTATTTGATGTACTAGTATAGTCTAGTTTTGATGATTCATATATTTGACTTGTATTCTCCATTCTTGTACATGTTTTCATGTTTAAACTTCATGTATATGTCTATTTTGCCTAAACTATTAGCTATACATATACATCCCTTGACCCACTTGCCTTCATGCATATACTTTTATGGACTCATTTATATTTGAATATGTATGTATACTTTAATTTGTACATGACATACATATACCTTGAAGGAGTTTCTTATTGAGCTTGATTGCCTATTTTCATGACCTGTCTTTCACAAAAGTTGTACACTCACTTTATTTTATGTTTTTTCATGATTTTGTTTTCATGAGTATTATATGTGCTATATAGATGTTGAGTGACATTAGTGATTTTCATGTTTTATGGAATATAATTTTGTTTTTATTCCTTGCTTGAAGGATTTCGTACTAGTTTACAAATTTTTTCTTATAACTAGTTTATATTCTTCATTATGGTAGAGTTTCTCAAACATACTATATTTTCAAACCTATTTTTGAAACCCTACCCATTAAAGGACGGTTGGTTGGGCGACCATGCCTTGTATGCTTATTATTGAAAATCCTTTTAAACATGTGCATGAAATGGGTGGTAGGAAATATGAGTTATACACTTGATCTTATTATGTTTCAATTGGTATCATTGGATCTTTTTCAATTTGTGTCACTATTGACATTCATTTGGTATACTCATATATGTTTTATTTGTACTTACTATATCTCTATATCTTTGAGCACAAATTTTTGGTTATGCTAAGCTTGATTTCCTAAATGATTATTATGTTTCAATTAATTATGTTTCAATTGGTGTCTTACACAAGCTTATGCATCATTTTATTTGATATTTCATAAAGGGAGAGAAAATTCTTATTTCACTTTTCAATTGGTTTGTTTACCTTTTGCATTTTACTCCCACACTTTATGATGAGATTGATATTTTTTTTGGTATCATATGCTTCTTATGAAAATTACTTTCAATTGGTACTAATCTTTCAAATTGGTATCAAGATTTCCTATATGTTTACTATTGGTATCAATTAATATCAAAATTTTTTGATGACTTTTTGAACATTTATTTTATGTACTTTCAATTGGTATATTTCATTGGTATCATGATGCACTAAATTGATATATTTTTTTTCTTACAATTGGTATCATGAAAGTTTTGTTTTGATTTCACCCATTTTTTGTTTAATACAAAAAGGGGGAGAATATTTTTTCTTTGACCCTTTTGTTGATGATTGACAAAAAGGGGGAGAAGTATTTGAGTTTATATGCATGCTTATTGTTTCATATTGATATCAAGAGAATTTGTGTTAAGAATTTGTTTTATGTTGTGATGTTTTGTTGATATTGTATCAAGAGAACATGTTTTGTTTTATTGGTATCAAGAGCAATTACTTAAGAACATGTTTATGTTAAAAAGGAAAAGAAATTTATTTTAAAAGTTTGGTATCAGAGCATGTTCATTATTTTATGCATGTTTATGCATATTCATGTTTAATATTCATTGCATATATTTATTGTTTATTGTTATGCATGATTTAAGGGGGAGCTTCCTTGAAGCTTAACTTTAATCCATGCATATATAACTCCATGAGTTTTTCATCATCAAAAATGGGGAGATTGTTGGCTCAGCGGCCTTCCACTCTAGTTTTGATGATGATTAACTCATGTAGTTATAGTTACTAATAATCTTGTGATGTTTAGTTTCAGATACTTAACCAAGATATTAGTAGGTGACAGCTTCAACAAAGATGTTTTGGAAGCTTTCACATGGTGATTCAAGAGCCTGAGCGTCAAAGTTCATACCTAGCACTCATTGGAGTCAAGTGATTGGTAGTGAAAGTGCATTTTTATCATTACATTTACCATCAAATTTCATATTTATTCATATAATCATGCACAATTAACTGATATTTTATTATTTATTGTGTGCAGGCCTTGAGAAATAAAATAAAGGAATAAAGCCTCAAAAGAAGCCCAAAAGCCCATGTTTAAAGCCCAATGTAAAAGTTGCAATTAACAATTGTCAAAATTGCAATTACTAAGGGCAATTGTTGCAAATACAAAAGAAGAGGGAAGGATAGACTTCTATTCAACCCTAAATACTTGCAGGATGAGGATAAAAGCCAAAGAAAGAGAGTGCAAAGATAATAAATTCGTTTAAAAGATATGGGGAGATTTGAGATCTAGGGTAACTTGCTTCCCAAGTTATCTCGAAATCCCAAGATGAAGAGTCGGGATGCAACTTCCAGAAGACTAAACCCAGATGGACGGACCAGGGAGGCCACGCGCCAAAGCGCGTGGCCAACCGCCACTACTTGGCCGCGGAAACGCGGCCCAAGCCGCGTTTCCGCGGCAATCCTGTCAAATCTGGCCAGCTGCTTTCGTGGAGGAGTCGTTCTGAGACTCTTCTTCCTTCTGTACCTATAAATACCCCTGCAGTGCAACCGAGAACGTCGTCCAGCGCAGTACATGGCCAAAAGTTAGGGTTTTAGGCTTTCTTCTAGTTTGTAGTTAGGTTTCTATTTTTCTTTTATAATTTCTATTTTTTTTAAGAGAGAGAGGCCTATGTTGAGCGTGACACCGATGTACCCTCCTCTTTTCTGCCATTGATTAAAGCAATAAAGGTAATATTTTTCTTATGTTCATTGTTTTACTTTTCTTTTCGTTTTCTTTTCCTTTTCTATTTTATCTCTGTGGTTGTTGATGAGCATGCAAGTGATTTCCGAAGCGAAAGTATAACGAGTCTTAGCGAGTGCCAACGATACTTCATGGAGATGTTCTCCTCCTCAAGGTCCGTATCACTTCATTCTTGCCCAGCTTGATGATATAATGCGAATAGGGGACTGAGCTTGATCCTATGGTTTATGCGTTGAATGCCTCCTAAGTAAGGTAGAACATGTAAGGTTTTCACGTATTTTCTCAACCAATTAAGGTAAGTGTTCCTTTCTTTTCTTTTCTTTTCTTTTATTTTTGTAGATTAAATCACCATCTACCAACTCTTTCTTTCCGACTCATTGTAAATACCGTTTTCTTTCTAAACTAACTTTAACTAATATTTTCTTATTTTCCTTTTAATAACTAAAAGAAGATTTTTAGAGAACTTACTTAAACGCTTTCATCGCTAGTCCCTCCCTGAGGATCACGACCCGCATAGCCATTGCTACCGCGGATTAGAATTGAGCACCCTGCACATCTTGTTCTAAATCTAAAATTCTATTTTTGTGTGCAGGTAAAATCTCAATCATCATTTTGGCGCCGTTGCCGAGGAGGGACGGTAAGTTTTTTCTAAAATAAAAAAAATAATATTAACTAATTCTTTTATTCTTTCTGTTTGCAGGTTTGGAGAACAGGAAACATAACAGCAGAAGTGGACATATAGCAACTCTGTGCCTCTGCCCTCGAAGGCAGAGCAGCAGAGCCTACTACAGTGCCGCGTTCCGCGGCAATAGCCGCGTTTTCGCGGCCTGAGTAGTGAATTACTGACAGATTTTTGTGCAGGTTGCTAGAAATTGCAAGATTGGTTTTCTGCTCTGTTAAAATTTTCTCTGTGATACACCTGCAAACTGCTAATTAATCAACAGTAAAATATTTGTTGAAAAGATAAAAAAATTGATTAGACGTTTGCATTTTAGGCACGTGTCTCTTCAATTCCTTTATTTTCCTGTTGAAGAGTGCTTGAGCAAGGTACGTTCGCATTTCATGTAGAATAGGACTCATCTCTTGGTTGATTTTCATTGCTTTGAGTGAATCTTATTTACATATCTTGTACACTTGCACAAACTTATCTTAAGGGCACTAACCCATAACAAGATAAGGTGGGGATTTAATCACCCTTCCTTGGCCCAAAAATCATATTCCAAGCACTCACTAACACCCCTAAATAAAAATTAGTAGACGTTGGCCCTAGGGACATCTCGGACTCAATTAGGAGATTATCCTAAGGGGAACGGTGTTGGAATTTGACTCCTGCCAAATCAGTGTCTAGGAAGGGGATTGAGGGCCGAAGCTCAAAGATTGGTGGTTATTTAATTAAGGAACGTCTTTGACGGAAACCTCTCTCACAATCTTGCCCTGACCTGGCTGATTAACTTGTGGTCAAAGTCTACACCCTACCTCCTGTGGACAGTCTAACCAGTTAGGAGTCGTCTAGGTCATAGGTCTACCCTAACTTAGGTTAGAATTTTTTTCTTTTTGTTTGCTTATTTGTTTGTTTTCTTTTTCTTTGTTTGTGTTTGTGTGATATGGCATATAATAATAATTTCTCCAATTTTAATCCATATTACACACCACCCACTTTTTCGGATATTACCAACCCGGCATATCATAACTTTGACCACCTAGTGTGCCGGAATGGTCTTATCTGAATGAATATAACCCATGCCCCCCATCTTATGACCATAATTTTCATACCACTTTTAACTCTTCACAGAGTTCATGGGTTTCGCTTCCCCCGAGTCCAATTTTAACCAACTTGTCCTCCATATCCACCTTGTCCACAATATTCCCAAAATTCATACTCAGATCCACCCATTCAGAATAGAAAACCATCTATCCGGGAAATGATGAGTATGCAAGAGTACAAGCAACAATCACCATCAATCTTAGACATGATGATGCGTGAGTCCACCGACTCACAACTTCATCACAATTACACTTCCTCTGTAACGGCCAAAATTTTTAACTATCTAAGTACTATTTACTATGCATATTAAGTGTTAGTTAAATTGAGAAAATATTATTTTTTTTTTTCTCTTTCTTAAGTAAATACCAAGAGAAGTAAATATAAGCATGGAACTAACATTTATTTTTTTTCTTCTTTTCCTTCATGTTGTCATTTTAGACTTTGTGGCACAAATAGGAATTTATACAATATTTATATATTGGTATTTAATGACAACATGTATATCATACTAGGGTATATAGGGTATACCCTAATTAAATTCATTTTGAGACATTTACAAGTGTTCCTAATAAGAATGTATTTAAGAGAATAAAAAGGGTTTGAATATAAATTTTTTTTTTTTTTCTTTAAATTATAGTGAGTGGGAGAGGTAGGTGTGCATGAGGAGTGATGTGTAAGGCTAGGATCAATTTGATCCTAGCCTTAGCCAAGTGGCAAGCCCATTGGGGTTTGTGTATTACAAAGGTTGGTTTGAGAGGGCTTTTGTGCATTTTGTACAACACATTTACCCTGTACGGAGAAGAACTCTCTTCTCTGTAAAAATCAGAAATTTTTTTCCCCACACCTGAAAACTCTCCACCCTCTCAACTCTCTTCCTCTTCCAGTGAACCTTGGCTGGAATCGGGGCATATCTTCACACCTCGCGCCACCTCGCAGCCACACCCAACTGTGCGCGACTGCGCACCGCCTCTCGCGACCGCGCAGCCGCGGAAACCAGAGAAAAGCCGCGCGATCGCGGCAAAGTTAGGGTTTGGGTCGGTCGGATTTCGTCAGAAGGACGTCCTGCTGGCCAGTAGTCGGGGAGAGGAGCCTGAACTTGGGTAGTAGAAGGTAATAGTGTGAAACCCTAATTTTTAGTTTGCCCTAGAAACTCCAAATTTTCAGAAATCAAAAATTCGGTAAATGCAAATCCATGCTTCAGTATTTCCTTCCTTTTTGTGAGGATTTTATAACTAATAAATTCTGTCTTTTACTAGGATTTGAGTAGAAGGGTTTGATCCAAGATTTCAAGTAGAGAACCCATCTACAATTGTGAGTAAATTCCATACTCACTTTGCATTTTGTTTTACTTAATATACTAGTCTTTCATTTAGAAGTTGAGGCATGTAATAGAGAAAGGGAAATTGAAGAATGTGAAATAAAATGGGTGAAGTGGTATAAAACATTAAATCAATATGAAATGGTATTAAATTACTCTATTTCCATTTGAAGGTTGAGGTATGTTACGCATGTACATGATGCGTAAGTAAAAGAAGTCTTGATGCATGTTTGCTAGAGTGTGAATATGTTTAAATAACTATGTTGCACATTATGTAAGTAAGAGGCTTAGATAAAGGAAGTATTGTTTTGGGGTTTTATTTAAGTGTAAATATGCCCTATTAAATATATTACGTGGTATGTATGTGTGATATGATAGTTACTAATCATGATACCTAAGCACTTTTGTAGGAATCAAAATTCTACAAATTTATATGGTTATACTTCTATAGTAGCGTGACTTGAGTATGTGAGTGGGATGGTGCATGTCAATCATGTAACCTTACCAAAACGTACTAAATTGGTAACTTATGCAAAAAGTACACTTTTGTTATGTCATGTGTGCTAGTGTATGATATATGAAATGTTCTATGATTGTATTCTAAGGAGGAAGGGGCCGGGCGGGAGCCGGTAGGAGGGGGGAAGACGGTGAGAAATGTTGTGCATTCACATTATTTATATAAGGAAAGGGGCCGGGCGGGAGCCGGTAGGTGGAGAAGACGGGGATTTTGGGGAATCATGTATATGTTCATGAACATGTATATTTGCACTATATTTATATGTTTTGTTATATTTTAAGGAGGAAGGGGCCGTGCGGGAGCCGGTAGTCGGAAGAAGACGGGGTAAATTAGCACTCTATGACTAGGGTGATATGTGACTATGTCCTAGAGAGTAATTGAAACATTTTTATTATCGTTAACTAATGAGAATAATGAAAATGGTTAATACTGGCTAGGACAAAGTAAGAAATTGTGCATAAGGCTATGGAAACCTTTAATAACCATAAAGGGGTGTAACAATCATACTTGTAACTGTTAATTTGGGTAAGGAAGTACCTACATTCATGTGACATTTTACATTCACATTTTCTTTTGTGTAGTGGTTATGAAATTTACTCGCTGAGCCGTCGAGCTCATTCCATTTATTTGTTCTTTTTTTTCAGGTCCGGATAAAGGTAAAGGCCCAATGTAGCTTGGAGTACTTATGAGCATGATGACCCATCTTACCCATTATGATTTTGTTCACTATGTCTATTTATGCATGTTTTGACTTGGGTATCCTTAGATAATAGTGCTATGATGCTATTATTCCTTGTAAGCCCCCACTTTTGTATTAATTGTAAAGGGGAAACTTGTGGTGCTTGGGACATGGTAAGTTCATGTTTAGTGAATCATGTTGTGGTTCAAGTTATGTTGGTTATTATTATGGTTATGTATGGAAAGCATACGTTATAGTGTATGTTGTTGGGAAATATTTATGGTTGTGATATGGTGTGATTGGAGATCCTCCTAGCTTGATATATATACGGCCGTGTGGTCGGAATTCTTGTGGATATAAGTAGGCCTTGGAGCCGAAATTGTTATTCTTGTATGAGAACAAAGGTGAAATATTAGAGGAGATGCTGCCGAAAATTCAATTAATTATTCGGTACTAGAAAGAAATTTGGGAATAAAGAGACTTTATGGACTAATCTTGCTTATGAGAATTTGGGACCGTTACAAATGGTATCAGAGCCAGGTTTCGATCCTGGGACCTGTGGGTTATGGGCCCACCACGCTTATATTTTTACTCAAAAGGAATTGAATATGCGCCAAAGACGATGGTTGGAACTGATGAAGGACTATGACTTGGACATTCATTATCACCCTGGGAAGGCCAACGTGGTGGCTGACGCGTTAAGCCGGAAGTCTGAAGGATCCTTGGCAGTATTGTTAACACAGCAATCGGAGCTGGTTAAGGAGATGGAAAGAATGCAACTTGAAATTCACATAAGAAGACCCCGTGATGGAGTGAACCAGATAAATCAAATTAGTATTGTTTTCGATCTTTATGATGAGATCAAGGAAGCTCAAAGGAAAGATGATCAGACAGCTAAAATCTTGAGAAGTGCAAAAGGTGAAACTCAAGAATTTATAATTTCCAGGGAATTACTGAGGAAGGGAAGCCGGATAGTTATACCACCAGACTTTAAACTCAAGGAGCGAATCTTAACCGAAGCCCATTGCACTCCTTACACAGCACATCCGGGAACAAACAAGATGTATCAGGAATTGCAGACAAACTTTTGGTGGGAAGGGATGAAGAAGGACATAGCAAGTTTTGTGCAAAGATGTTTGATATGTCAACAGGTTAAGGCTGAACATAAGAAGCCTCCTGGACTCCTCATGCCCTTACAAATCCCTGAATGGAAGTGGAGCAATATTGCAATGGATTTTGTGACCGGACTTCCAAATCCCCTCTAGGATGTGATGCCATCTGGGTGGTAGTCGATCGACTTACAAAGTCCGCTCATTTTCTGCCCATACGAATAAACTATTCAATGGATAGATTAGCTCAGATTTACCTCCGAGAGATAATCAGGATTCATGGAGTCCCCGAGACGATTGTGTCAGATCGCGACCCCCGGTTTCAGTCAAAGTTATGGATCAGTCTATCCCAAGCTCTGGGCACCAAGCTACACCCAAGCACAGCTGCTCATCCGCAAACCGACGGGCAATCAGAAAGAACTATACAAATATTGGAAGATATGCTGAGAGCATGCGTGTTGGATTTCGGAGGTAATTGGGAAAAGTATCTACCATTAGCAGAATTTGCGTACAACAATAGTTATCAATCTACTATTGGAATGCCCCCATTTGAAGCATTGTACGGCAGGAAATGTAGATCCCCGATTTGCTGGGAGGAGATTGGAGACCGAACATTATTCGGAGCCGATATAGTGGTTGATACAACAGAGAAGATTCGGATAATAAAGAAGAGAATGAAGGCGGCCCAGAGTAGACAGAAGACATATGCAGATCGGCGCCGAAGACCTTTGGAGTTTGCGGAGGGCAACAAAGTTTTTCTGAAGATATCGCCAATGAAAGGAGTGATACGGGTTGGTAAAAGAAATAAATTAGACCCCCGTTTTGTCGGTCCTTTCGAGATATTGGAGAGAATAGGACCTCTGGCTTACCGGTTGGCCTTACCACCAGAATTGGAAAAGATGCATAATGTGTTCCACGTGTCACAACTAAGGAAATACATATCAGACCCCAATCATGTTCTTAGTTACTCACCACTGCAACTCCAAGAAGATTTGTCTTATGCAGTGGGGCCAGTACAGATCTTGGATCGTAAGGAGAAGGTCTTGCGGAACAAAGTTATTCCGTTAGTGAAAGTATTATGGAGAAGCCAGGAAATCGAAGAAACTACTTGGGAGCCAGAAGAGGACATGCGAATTAACTACCCACAACTTTTCCGAGGTACGTCAAGCTTCGGGGCCGAAGCTTCCCTAAGGGGGTAGAAATGTAACGGCCAAAATTTTTAACTATCTAAGTACTATTTACTATGCATATTAAGTGTTAGTTAAATTGAGAAAATATTATTTTTTTTTTTCTCTTTCTTAAGTAAATACCAAGAGAAGTAATATAAGCATGGAACTAACATTTATTTTTTTTTCTTCTTTTCCTTCATGTTGTCATTTTAGACTTTGTGGCACAAATAGGAATTTATACAATATTTATATATTGGTATTTAATGACAACATGTATATCATACTAGGGTATATAGGGTATACCCTAATTAAATTCATTTTGAGACATTTACAAGTGTTCCTAATAAGAATGTATTTAAGAGAATAAAAAGGGTTGTGAATATAAATTTTTTTTTTTTTTTTCTTTAAATTATAGTGAGTGGGAGAGGTAGGTGTGCATGAGGAGTGATGTGTAAGGCTAGGATCAATTTGATCCTAGCCTTAGCCAAGTGGCAAGCCCATTGGGGTTTGTGTATTACAAAGGTTGGGTTTGAGAGGGCTTTTGTGCATTTTGTACAACACATTTACCCTGTACGGAGAAGAACTCTCTTCTCTGTAAAAATCAGAAATTTTTTTCCCCACACCTGAAAACTCTCCACCCTCTCAACTCTCTTCCTCTTCCAGTGAACCTTGGCTGGAATCGGGGCATATCTTCACACCTCGCGCCACCTCGCAGCCACACCCAACTGTGCGCGACTGCGCACCGCCTCTCGCGACCGCGCAGCCGCGGAAACCAGAGAAAAGCCGCGCGATCGCGGCAAAGTTAGGGTTTGGGTCGGTCGGATTTCGTCAGAAGGACGTCCTGCTGGCCAGTAGTCGGGGAGAGGAGCCTGAACTTGGGTAGTAGAAGGTAATAGTGTGAAACCCTAATTTTTAGTTTGCCCTAGAAACTCCAAATTTTCAGAAATCAAAAATTCGGTAAATGCAAATCCATGCTTCAGTATTTCCTTCCTTTTTGTGAGGATTTTATAACTAATAAATTCTGTCTTTTACTAGGATTTGAGTAGAAGGGTTTGATCCAAGATTTCAAGTAGAGAACCCATCTACAATTGTGAGTAAATTCCATACTCACTTTGCATTTTGTTTTACTTAATATACTAGTCTTTCATTTAGAAGTTGAGGCATGTAATAGAGAAAGGGAAATTGAAGAATGTGAAATAAAATGGTGAAGTGGTATAAACATTAAATCAATATGAAATTGGTATTAAATTACTCTATTTCCATTTGAAGGTTGAGGTATGTTACGCATGTACATGATGCGTAAGTAAAAGAAGTCTTGATGCATGTTTGCTAGAGTGTGAATATGTTTAAATAACTATGTTGCACATTATGTAAGTAAGAGGCTTAGATAAAGGAAGTATTGTTTTGGGGTTTTATTTAAGTGTAAATATGCCCTATTAAATATATTACGTGGTATGTATGTGTGATATGATAGTTACTAATCATGATACCTAAGCACTTTTGTAGGAATCAAAATTCTACAAATTTATATGGTTATACTTCTATAGTAGCGTGACTTGAGTATGTGAGTGGGATGGTGCATGTCAATCATGTAACCTTACCAAAACGTACTAAATTGGTAACTTATGCAAAAAGTACACTTTTGTTATGTCATGTGTGCTAGTGTATGATATATGAAATGTTCTATGATTGTATTCTAAGGAGGAAGGGGCCGGGCGGGGGAGCCGGTAGGAGGGGGGAAGACGGTGAGAAATGTTGTGCATTCACATTATTTATATAAGGAGGAAGGGGCCGGGCGGGAGCCGTAGGTGGAGAAGACGGGGATTTTGGGGAATCATGTATATGTTCATGAACATGTATATTTGCACTATATTTATATGTTTTGTTATATTTTAAGGAGGAAGGGCCGTGCGGGAGCCGTAGTCGGAAGAAGACGGGGTAAATTAGCACTCTATGACTAGGGTGATATGTGACTATGTCCTAGAGAGTAATTGAAACATTTTTATTATCGTTAACTAATGAGAATAATGAAAATGGTTAATACTGGCTAGGACAAAGTAAGAAATTGTGCATAAGGCTATGGAAACCTTTAATAACCATAAAGGGGTGTAACAATCATACTTGTAACTGTTAATTTGGGTAAGGAAGTACCTACATTCATGTGACATTTTACATTCACATTTTCTTTTGTGTAGTGGTTATGAAATTTACTCGCTGAGCCGTCGAGCTCATTCCATTTATTTGTTCTTTTTTTTCAGGTCCGGATAAAGGTAAAGGCCCAATGTAGCTTGGAGTACTTATGAGCATGATGACCCATCTTACCCATTATGATTTTTGTTCACTATGTCTATTTATGCATGTTTTGACTTGGGTATCCTTAGATAATAGTGCTATGATGCTATTATTCCTTGTAAGCCCCCACTTTTGTATTAATTGTAAAGGGGAAACTTGTGGTGCTTGGGACATGGTAAGTTCATGTTTAGTGAATCATGTTGTGGTTCAAGTTATGTTGGTTATTATTATGGTTATGTATGGAAAGCATACGTTATAGTGTATGTTGTTGGGAATATTATGGTTGTGATATGGTGTGATTGGAGATCCTCCTAGCTTGATATATATACAGGCCGTGTGGTCGGAATTCTTGTGGATATAAGTAGGCCTTGGAGCCGAAATTGTTATTCTTGTATGAGAACAAAGGTGAAATATTAGAGGAGATGCTGCCGAAAATTCAATTAATTATTCGGTACTAGAAAGAAATTTTGGGAATAAAGAGACTTTATGGACTAATCTTGCTTATGAGAATTTGGGACCGTTACATCCTCTTTTCAAGTCCAATTACAAAATGATGCACCAATTGACTATGAAAAGATGCTTAAAATCATGACTCAGGCTAGATTAGCTCGTGATCATGAAATAGATATGATGGTTCAATCTTTCGTTCTCACCATCCGGCCAATTCTGCTTTCGCTGACCACTCTCTTAGAGCCGACCAGTCACGTTGCTTTGGACAACAGGATTCTACTTCAGTACCATCATTTGAGCTTGCCGAAACTCCAATTGATAGTTTGACAATTATTCCTTTCCTGAAATAGATCTTGAGCATGACTATGATCCTGATCCCCGACTTGGTGATTTAATTTTACTTCCTGATTCAATAATGACTCCGGTGTCTCCACTTGATTTCACTTTTCCCGAGTCAACATTGGATCCTGTTCAATTCATCATGAAATTGAATCACCCAATTTTAATGATCATAGTGAACTTGACCAATTTTATAACTTTGAAAGTCCCATGGATAAATTGGCAAGTTCTCATTTTCATGAAATTGAACCCAATGAGATATGTGACCTAGATTCTCAAATCTGTAATCAAGTTCAAATTCCCGAATTATTATTGACTCCTGTTTTGTTACCCGACTTAGGTAATCTTTTAGAGCCAGTTTTGATTCCCACACCTATCATTCCTGAACTTGAATCACCAACATTGAGTCACATTCCATTTTGGGAAACTGATTGTGGACTTGAGTTTCAGCTTATTGATTTGGACCCACTTCCTGAACCTAGCCCGACTCCTGAACCCTTACTTGATTTAAGTTTCTTTCCTGAGTCGGTATTCGTTCCCATACTTACGACGTTCAAGTCAATCATTCCATCTTTTCACACTCCATTTTGGGACAAGGCGATTGACACAATTGACTCTGAATATAATTATGAATTATGGAAATTTGATGGGGTGGAATTAAAAAATGATCATACATACATTTTAGTGGGTTATACAAGAGAATTTTGGGTGGGTTCCTCCGTGAAATACTACATTATCTTGATTGGGTAGCAACGCTTGGCCCAATTAGACCACCACCGGAACCACCACCTTGAGGTAACTTCTGCCTTCCCTTCTTTTTTTTTCATGCATATATGCATTCATTCATACATTGAGACAATGCATGAGATAAGTGTGGGGGTAGGCTTTACTAACATACTAACATA
>JAVJIF010008064.1:0-84710 GCA_038442645.1 Agave tequilana
TTTGATAAAACGGCCTTTGATCTTTGGCTTCAACTGCTTGATTTGGGATGATTCATTTCAACCGATTTTTAACCTTTCTGATTTGCCAAGATTTGCCCTGATTCACTGATTTTGAATTTATTCTGATTTAATTCAGAATTTGATGGGCTTTTGGGCTCATTTTTTTCACTCTCCTTTAGGAATGGACCTACAATAAATTAAACAATAATTAGAAACAAGCAAAGTTTATTTAATAATAAATATGAGAATAAGATAATAAATGTGCAATCTTAGCGACCGATCACACACTTTGTACTAAATTATTTTAAGGGCAAAACCGAACAAAAGATAAGGTGGGGGAGTCATTACCCTTTCTAAGTCCACAAACCATCTCCAAGCACGCACAATCTAAGCCTAACTTAAAATTAGATTACATTGGTCTTAGGGACATCTCGAACTCATTAAGAGGTTATCCTAAGGGAAAAGATGTTAGAATTTGACTCCTGCCAAATCGGCGTCGAAGAACGAGGATTGAGAGGTGAAACCTCGGAGGCTAGTGGTTTGGCTTAATTGGCTCGATGCTTTCGAGGATATCTCCCACCAATCTTACCCTGACCTAACTGATTAGGTTGTAGTCAGATTATGCATTATACCTCCTGTGAACAATCTAACCAGTTAGGAGTTGTCTAGGTTCAAGTCTCCTTTAAATAGGCGTGGTTAATTTTTTTTTCTATTTTCTTTTTGACTGATTGGTGAGCTTTTTGTGATAGTATTTGTGTATGCAAGTGTGGTCCAGACACAAATTCATTTAGGTTTACTAGAAGCACTTTACCATCCAAACTAGAACCAAAACCAAATCCGGTTATGGCTCAACCAACGTCTTTGCAGGATAGGTTCTACATTATCAGAACCTCACTTCTATCTTGAATCCAACTTTCATCGATTGATGACAACAATTTTGAGCTTAAGCCTCTGTTGATGTAGTTTTGTACACACTCCCTAAGTTTCATGGCTTAAAGTCTGAAAATGTGTATTCCTTCATAAGAGAATTTGAGAAAGTATGCTTAATGATGAAAATCCCTCACTTTGTAGATGATGCTATTATGCTAAGATTCGTCCGATTTGCTCTTAAGGACTTAGCTAAAAAATGGCTATTTAGCTTAGCGGCCTGCTCCATCACTTCGTGAGATAGTTTCATCATGGTCTTCTTGAAAAATTCTATCTAATTCACAAGACCGTTCTTATTAGGAAGAACATCATGTAGTTCAAGATTGAACCTAGTGAACTATTTTGGAGGTACTTTGAACGCTTCAAAGACCTCCTTATCCAGTGTCCTCATCATGGCATAGAAAGTGGCAATAATGTCAAATTCTCTATGATGGTTTAGACTATCAGAACAAAACCCTCTTAGAAACCATGTGCCAAGGGGATTCATGCAAAAGGAGAAAAATCAAGGTGAGATTATTTGAGGACCTAGCCGAAAAAACACTCGAATGGGAACCTACTCTCGAAAAGTCTAGAAACACAAAGCCTATCTTTTCTAAAAGAGGTCTCTACTCAATAGAACCATCCATAACTGCCGAGGCTAAAATTTCTAGCCTAATAAGAATATTAGAAGCTCTAGAAACCAAGGGGTCAGTTCCAGTCAACCAAATCAACCCAAACTAATTTTTAAATTCGGGTTATACTTACTGTCAAGCCATGAACCATGTGTTTGAGGAGTTCTTATTTTCAATGCTCAACAAATGTATCCTGAGCCCATGAATGCGGCCTTTTCAAAACCCCATAACAATCCTTATGCTTAAATATACAATCCTGGTTGGAGAAATTACCTGAATTTATTATGGAGCCAAAACAACAATGAGCACTCAAGGTCAAACCACTTCCAACATCCCAATCATAATCACAATTCTTCCATTCATCAACCCAACTTTTTAAATTACCATACCAATTCTTCCAATCACTCCAACTTGCATAATAATCAACACAACTTTCCCAACCAAGCTCTACAATCTTCCTTCCAAGGTCCCCTGCTGACAAGAAATTGACTGAATTAGAGAATATTTTTAGCATCTTTCATGAAGAATACTGGACAAGCTATATCTAGGTTAGAGGGTCAAATGAGTCAGTTAGCCACTTCTATAAGTGAAAGGCCTAAAGGACTTTGCCTAGTCAACCGGTTACTAACCGTAGGAACACTAATCAAGCTCATATGGCTAAAGAGGATTCAATGAATCAATATAATGTTGTTATTACATTGAGGTCAGGAAGAAAGTTGATAATCAAGTGTCAATACCATCCAATCCTATTCAGCACAACAACATACAAGCATCCACTTCATCCAGCTCCAATCTTTCCAAATTTGATGAGTCTAAAAAAGACAAGTCATCTAGTGAGGTGCACAAGCCTATAGTACTATTTCCTAATGACTGAAGAACAATAAGCAGAATGCACACATGGATAAGATAATTGAGATATTCAATCAGGTGAAAATAAATGTGCCACTTCTTTATGCAATCCAACAAGTCCCATCTTATGCAAAAAAATTTAAGGACATGTGCGCTAAGAAGTGAAAGACTAATGTACTCAAGAAAATCTTCTTAGCCACTAACATTAGTGAGCTACTGTCGGGTCTAATTCCTATCAAGTACAAGGATCCGGGTTGTCTCACCATTGCGTGCACTATAAGATAAGCTAAGATTAGTCGTGCATTTCTTGACTGGGAGAAAGTATCAACTTGCTTCCTTTCTCAGTTTAAAACAACTCAGGTTGGGCGATCTTAGTCCAACTCGAGTCACCATCCAACTGGCTGACCGTTTAGTGAAAGTTCCCAAGGGGAAATTATTAACGTCCTTATCCGGGTCGGGGAGTTTATCTACCCCATTGATTTTATAGTTCTTGAGACACAACATGTGTCCAATTCTAGGGCTCAAACTCTCGTTATTTTAGGGCACCCATTCCTTACTACTACTAATGCTATTATCAACTATAGGAATGGGTCCATGAGGTTAACCTTTGGAGACATGACTAGAGAAGTCAATGTCTTCAACTTAGGAAAGCAACCCTGTAATGTTCAAGATCAAATATTTGAAGTCAACCTCATTGAGAATTTAACAAGCGAACATAGAGAAGATTTGAAATTAGAAACTGATTGTGACTTCGAGTTAGAGTCTGAAGACTTTAATCTTGATCAGATAGTCGAGTCTGCTGTGAATTGGGCCTCAAACTCTATTTTATTAAATATGGAGCCAATAAACTTGACTCCTCCTTCCAATGAGCCTTCTCCTTCCCTAGAATTCAAAGCCTTACCTACGTATTTCAAGTACATCTATTTAGGCGAATAAGAGACTTTTTCCGTCATAATTACAATCCATTTGACTGACGAATAAGAAGAGAATCTTATAACAATTCTTAGAAAATATATAAAGAAGCCATTGGTTGGACTATGACTGACATGAAGGGATTGAGTCCAGCTAAAGTTCAACATCGCATTCATCTCAATGAAGAAGCAACACCGAAGAGAGACCCGCAGCGTAGTTAAACCCTATAATGCAAGAGATTGTTTATGCTGAAATCTTGAAACTCTTAGACAATGGGATAATCTATCCTATTTCTGATAGCCAATGGGTCAGTCCTATCTACGCGGTTTCAAAGAAATCCAGTTTCACAGTGGTGAAAAATGAGAACAAAGAATTGGTCTAAACTCAACTTTCCATGAAGATTCGAGTTTGTATCGACTATAAGAAGCTAAATGCAACAACTCGTAAGGACCATTTCCTACTTTCCTTCATTTACCAAATGCTTGAACGTTTGGCTGGCCACGAGTAAAAGTGTTTCTTAGATCGTTACTCGGGGTATAATCAGATTCTCATTGCTCCGAAGGATTAAGAAAAGACCACATTACATGTTCATGAAATTACACCTAGAGAAGGGTGAATAGGTGTAAGGCTAATCAATTCAATATTCAATGTAAAATAAAAATGAGATGATGCAAACGATCACTCAAAGTAAGATTAGAAGCCCTATACCCCGTGAAGGATTCTGAAATTCTTCCTCGTGATTCCTCTATATAAGAGTTTAAAGTGCTCAATGCAATCTTGTTGTAATGAGTATAGATCGATAATGAATGAATGAATATAAAGTAGATAAGAGAGATAAGAAATCAATCGCAAACAAAGAGATTTGTTTCGAGATTCGAGCCACCGCTCTACGTCCCTGCCTTCACCACCGTGAAGGATTTTCAATCCACTAGAACTTTCTACCAAAGAAATTACAAGCACTATGGAGTACACAACTCCCCAACACACTCCTCTAGTCCAGAGGTAGCGTAGTAACAACACAATAAGCACTGGGTGATCAAAACACCACAAACTCTCTCTTGAAATTACTTCTTTACAAAATCTTATAGAATAATATATAAGATTGAAGCTAAAAATTTTTTAAGTGAAATTTAAAAATAGAAGAGAGATTTTAAGAACCAAAAAAACTTAAAGAAGATTTTTGAAAATAAAAGCACAAAACTGAAGCTAGAAAACTTTTTCTCTTGAAACCCAAAACTTTGATTTTCAATGGAATTGTTGTTGTTATAGTAAACTCAACCTTAATGACCCCTTTATATAGGTTTCAGGAAGAGCAAATTAGAATAGTTTTACCAGGTTTAAAAGGAATAAATTGACTCTTAAAATTTAACAAAACACGTTTTAAAAACATGTTAAAAAATAGCCTCCAGAAAATTAACCATCACTGCCTGTTGGTCAACTTTGAGAACAGTATTCAGGCTGAATAATGTTCGAATTCAGAAATAGGTATAGTAATAATTTGTAGATATTTAAGTCTACATTCTACTGCAACTTGAATCAACTTAATAATGTCAGAATAGAAAGTTATCAATAAAATACTGACAGGTGTCAAATCAGAAACTGTAAACTATTTTCAGAATATGAACAGAGTTCAACCAAATATTTGACATCTTAACATTTGAATCTGAAAATGATTATTGAATAAGAAATTTAGATCTGAAAGTTAGATTTGAAATGCAAGTTAAATTATGTTATTTGAATATAAGAATAAAACGTTATGATAAGAAATGTAAAAGGGTGTCAAGTAGATCAGTAGAACTAAAATTGATTCAAATCTAAAACTCGATATATTTACTTGAAATTCAAAACCGGTTAAACCGAAAACCAAACGTATTGAACTTGTGTGTCTGTATTTGAGCTTCAAACGTATATACTATTCTTTAACAAACAAACTATATGAGTCTGCAAACAGGAGTCTCTGATAGTTGATGTTGAGTAACATTTGAGGTAGACCCTAATATCCCATGCTTGAGAACTCTTGAGTAATCAATACCTGTATCAACCTGAAATTCATTCTTGAACTTCTATTAGTACCAAATAGTTTTTATATGGTTTGTTATCATCAAAACATATAACTCGGGGATCGTAACCTTTGGGCCAACAATCTCCCCCTTTTTGATGACGACAAAACATATAAGCTATAAAACAAGATATACAAAGGAGATAAAAAAATCCCCCTCAAGTGATGCTCTATTATCAAGTATAAAACATGAAACATAAACATATAAAAAACATATATGAGATAAACATGTACAACACATGGAACCACAAATACTTCTCCCACTTTTTTGTCATACATCAAAAAGGTTATAAACAACCAATAAACAATATATGCATAAACAAGATATAAACATGCATATATGCATATATAAGCTCAATTATCTCTTTCCTTTTTGTCAATTCATCAATAACGCTGCTAAGAAAAAATAATCAATTATCATATCATCAAATCTTAAAGACCAAACTTATGTTTTTTCATACCAATTTAAAATTTTTGATAAACATATTGATACCAATTAAAAAAATATTAATATCAATTGAAGGTAAAACCAAATTTTTAGATAAACACTAAAATTATTTTGCAATAAGGATACCAATAGGGAATAATACCAATTTAAGATCATTGATACTAATATTGAAAATGTTAGCATACATCAAACCAAAGTATTTTACATCATAAATGGTGGGAGTAAGATACCAATTTGAAAATACAACTAATACCAATTTTACATAAAACTAATTTAAAAACAAGAATTTACTCTCCCCTTATGAAATACTAAAAGAAACAATGCATAAGTTTGTAATAGATACTAATTAAAAATAATTGACATGATGAACTAAATCAAGCTTAGCAAACATAATTTGTGTTTTTTCAAAAAAATATAAAGACATGTGAAACAAGTACAATCAAATCATATATATGTATGGATGGATATACCAATTGAAATATGAGGCATACATATATAGAAAACATATAAGTATACAAACATATGAAATATCAATTTTGATACCAATAGAATATAATGAGGATCAAGTGTATAACTCATACCTATCACTCTTATCATGCACAAGTTTAAAATATATTCAAGAAGGGTATACAAGGCATGGTCGCCCATCCAACCGCCCTTTAAAGGGAGGGGTTTTCAAAAATTGGATTTGAGAATATGTTAACATAGTTAAAAACTCTACCAATTGAAGAATGCAAACTAGTTTAAAAGATAATTTTGAAAACTAGTATGAAATCTTTCAAAATATGAAACCCAATCATGCATCCCATGAATACATGAAAATCACATAATAATTGACACTCAAAGTCTATAAATCACATATATGCTCATGAGACAAAAATCATGAGTAAATACAACATAGAGTGTAAAAGAGTCATGTGAAAAACATAGTCATGGAAATAGGCATTGAAGCTCATATGAAATTCCTTTACAAATATGAAACACATAAAAATTTTAATTTTCATCAAAACAGAACAAACTTCAAGACATATGTGTGTTTTATACAAACTAGAGTATACATACATATCCAAACATAAACGAGTCCACAAAAGTATATTGCATGAAGACAAGTGGCTCAAGAATGTATATGTATATCTTTTAGTTTAGACAAAAGTAACATATATATGAAGCTAACACATTATCATGAAACTATGTGCAAAAATAGAAAATACAAGTGTAATGAGAGAATCATCAAAACTAAGCTATACAAGCACATGTAATGAGTACAAGTGAGTAATGAAGCACAAACACATAATTACCATGTGTAGCTCACTACTTATACAAGTATATACACAAGTTTTAATGAAAACTACATTTAAACAAGTAATCAAAATTATGAAGTGCAAAACCAAGCATATAAACCAAAATAAGAGTCTAAACATGATCAATCATACTGAGCATTGAAACCAAAACATGCTAAAAATATTTATATGAAAGTATGTGAATAAAATAGGAGTTAGAGATTGTTATCAAAACCAATAAGATAATCTTTTAGTCTCCATATCATGGTGGTCCTCCCACAAAACATCCTTGAAGGAGATGCATCCAATGTAGGGTTCATTAAGCTCAACCACATCCACCATCAAGGCACCATTACTCTCACGTTAAGCGAAAGCCCGCATCTATATCAAATACAATAGGGGTGAATTTTGGTACCCATATCTTATTGGGTCCATGGGGTTAGCACCTTTCTTAACCCAATATTATTATTTGTAAAATTTACAGAATTTAGTCTATCATAGCAAAATCTTACAAGATGGCCTTTGCGGCCACAATGTGTACATGTATACACTCTAGCGTACATATGAGAATAGGTGTGATCATGGTGTACATGAGGAGTATGCCGTGAATGATGTGCATGAATATGAGGTGCATGTTTCTTGTGAAAAATAGATTCTAATTTCTTGTGATCCATAGCACATTGGCTCAAAATGGAGCCCAAATAATCTACACTCTTCTTTAATATACATATATCATTATTAATATTAGAAGAGAAAGTAGAGCATGCAATAGAAATATTAGATGATGAAGTTGTAGTAGCATGACAAACATAAGAATCTAAATCATTTTTCAAAGATTCATTTTCATTTGAAACCAAATCCAATTCTTTTGAAATTAAATCAATTTTATTTTTTAAAGAATGATTCTCTTTTAAACAAAATCAGGTTTTGAAAATAAAGCCTCATTTTTCTTTAAAACATCATCACAATCATTTTTACTTTTTAAATCTTATTTTCATTTAGGGTAAGATCAAGTTGGGATTTCAATGAGTTCCTTTCATTTGAAATCTCATCCATTTTTGTATAACTATGTTTAGTGCTAAAAATAAATTTTTATTTTCTTCTTTTAATTTAGAACTCTTCTTTTTCAAAACTTTATACTTCGAAATCAATTTTTCACAATCTATGGATAGTTCTTTATTTAAAGCATGTGCATCCATACACTCATTACAAGAAGAACTAGTACTATCATCTAGTTGAGTATCCGAATATACCTCAAGGGAGTCATTCCCTTGGACCATGAAGCAATGTTGGTCGGAGTCTTCTTCACTAGATTCTTGCTCCTCATTGATTTGCGTTTAAGTTCAGGAGATATCAATATATTCCGCACTGCAAAGGCGGAATCACAATGAGAAACTATATTTAAATATTCTTTACTAAGAGAACGTTTTAATGCATCTAGGGCTTATGCATTAGCATCTATATGCTTGCTATTACCAAGATAAGATTTCTTAGTAGCAACAAGGTAAACATGCAAACCTAGAGCTTTTAAATGAAAACTCATCCTAACCTTCCATATATCAATTTTAGAGACATCAAATATGGGAGGGTAATCCATGAGTATGTGTAAACAATAAGTATGCAAATGCAAATCTTTAGATTAGCTATCCAAGATCTCAGTCCTACATGGTTAAATCTAATATCAGGAGTGTAGGCTCTGATACCAATTGAAATTACACCTAGAGGAGGCTGAATAGGTGTAAGGCTAATCAATTCAATATTTAATCAAAAATAAAAATGAGATGATGCAAACGATCACTCAAAGAAAGATTAAAAGCCGTATACCCCGTGACGGTTTCTGAACTTCTTCCTCATGATTCTTCTAGATAAGAGTTTAAGGTGCTCAATATAATCTTGTTGTAATGAGTATAGATCGGTAATGAATGAATGAATATAAAGTAGATAAGAGAGACAAGAAATCAATCACAAATAAAAAGATTTGTTTCGAGGTTCGAGCCACCACTCTACGTCCCCGCCTTCACCACCGTGAAGGATTTTTAATCCACTAGAACTTTTCACCAAAGAAATTACAACCACATAACACCCTAACACACTCCTCTAATTCAGAGGTAGCGTAGAAACACAATAAAAGCACTGGATGATCAAAAGACCACAAACTCTCTCTTGAAAACACTTCTTTACAAAACCCTAGAGAATAATATATAAGATTGAAGCTTAAGATTTTGTAAGTGAAATTTAAAAATAGAAGAGAGATTTTAAGAACCAAAAAAATTAAAGAAGATTTTTGAAAATAAAAGCACAAAACTGAAACTAGAAAACTTTTTCTCTTGAAATCCAAAACTTTAATTTTCAATGGAATTGTTGTTGTTGTAAACTCAACCCTAATGACCCCTTTATATAGGTTTCAGGAAGAACAAACTTAGAATAATTTTACCAGGTTTAAAAGGAATAAATTGACTCTAAAAATTCAATAAAACACGTTTTAAAAACATGTTAAAAATAGCCTCCAGAAAATTAGCCATTACTGCCTGTTGGTCAAAGTTGAGAACAATATTCAGGCCGAAAAACATTCGAATTCAGAAATAGGTATATAGGAATAATTTAGATATTTAAGTCTAAATTCTACTGCAACTTGAATCAACTTAATATAATTTTAGAGTAGAAAGTTATCAATAAAATACTGACAAGTGTCAAATCAAAAACTATAAACTATTTTTAGAACAAGAACAGAGTTCAACACAAATATTTGACATCTTTAATACTTGAATCTAAAAATTATTATTGAATAAGAAATTTAGATATGAAAGTTAGCTTTAAAATGTAAGTTAAATCATGTTATTTGGATATAAGAATAAAATGTTATGATAAGAAATGTAAAAGGGTGTCAAGCAGATTAGCAGAACTAAAACTGGTTCAAATCTAAAACCTGATATATGTACTTGAAATCCAAACTGGTTAAACCGAAAAACAAACGTATTAAATTTGTGTTTGTGTATTTGAGCTTCAAACATATAATATTATTTAACAAAACAAACTATATGAGTCTACAAGCGGGAGTCTCTGATAGTTGATGTTGAGTAACGTTTGAGCTAGATCTTAATATCCCATGCTTGAGACTCTTGAGCCATCAATACCTGTATCAAACTGAAATTCATTCTTGAACTTCTATTAGTTCCAAATAGTTTTTATATGGTTTGTTATCATCAAAACACATAACTCGGGGATTGTAACCTTTGGGCCAACATTTCATTTGGGATATTTGCTCATCGTCGAAAGCCATTCGGCTTGTATAATGTCCCAGCAATATTTCAATGTTGCATGTTGAGTCTTTTCTCTGATATGGTGGAACAATTTTTAGAAATATTTATAGATGATTTCTCCATTTATGGAGACTCATTCAATCAATGTTTTCACCATCTCGAACTCGTCCTCCAACATTGTACCGAGAAAAATCTGACACTGAATTGGAGAAATGCCACCTCATGGTAAGACTTAAATTATTTTGGGTCATGAAATTTTAAGCATGGAGTTGAAGTGGATAAAGCTTAGATTGAGGTCATAGCTAATCTCTCAGCGCCGAAATGTATTAAAAATATCCTATCCTTCTTAGGACACGCAAGTTTTTCTCATAGGTTCATTAAGAATTTTAAAAAAATTGTTAAATCTTTAACTAACATGTTAGCTAAAGACGTGTTCTTCACTTTCGATAGTGGATGTCTTAATGCTTGGGAGATGCTAAAAATGAGTTTATTTCTACACCAATCATCTCTGTATCGGATTAGTCAAAGCCATTTGAAATCATGTGCGATGCTTCAGATTTTTCTATTGGCGTTGTCTTAGGACAACGCATTAATAACAAGCAGCACGTGATTTACTACTAAAGTAGGAATCTCAATGATGCGCAATTGAACTACACTACAACCTAGAAGAAATTCTTGGTTGTAGTATTTGCATTAGAAAACTTTCGTCCCTACCTACTACTTGGGTCTAAAACTACCATTTTTACTGTTCTTTCTGCGCTTAGATACCTTATGGTGAAGAAAGATGCTAAGACCCAACTAATTTGTTGGATCTTACTTCTTCAAGAATTCAATCTCGAGATTCGAGATAAGAAAAGTGTTATAAATATCGTTGTTGACCATCTCTCGTGCATCCTAAAATCACCATGCAATGAACTTCCCATCAATGATAACTTTTTCGATGAACAACTTTTGGTTGCCTTTAGGGAACCTTGGTTCACTGACAAAGTAAACTACTTAGTCACGAATCAAACTCCATCTCATTGGTCTAAACAAGATGTCTATCAGTTCTTCTCTTAAGTCCATTATTTCTTCTGGGACGAACCATATCTTTTCAAGTATTATTCCGATCAAATCATTAGGAGATGCATTCCCGATGCGGAGATTAAGAGTGTTCTGTTTTTTTTGTCACAAGCTTGCATGCGGTATACTTTAGTCCTCACAAAACTGCTGAAAAAAATGCTACAAAGTGGGTTCCATTGGCCCACTTTATTCAAAGATCTCTTTGAATTTTGCAAGATGTGCCCTAGATGCTAATGATAGGAATGATCTCAAAACGAAACATGATGCCTCTTAACCCAATTCTACAAATAGAACTCTTTGATATTTAGGGCATCGACTTTTTGGGTCCATTTTCTAATTCTTTTGAAAACCAATACATATTGGTTGCTGTGGATTATATGTTCAAATGGGTAAAAGTCATTCCAAGAAAACTAATGACAACAAAGTTGTCATCAAGTTTTTGAAAGAAAATATCTTCTCGCGCTTCGGAACTGATTAGTATCCAATATTGCATATTTTACATCATAACTCCCATGCATATTACAAATAAATATGTGAATTTTAATCCTCTTCTCTACTTATTTGCAGGTACATACTTAAAGGAGAGTTAGCCAAATTAATTACTTAATTAGCAATAATTAAGTGATTAATCAAGATTAAGGATAAAGCCAAATCTCAATCCAGATCTAGAGAGATCCGCACAACAAACTCAGAATCCAAGTGGTCCACGTGGATAACCACCCAACGACCAGATCTCACCAGAAAATCTGGGCTCAACGGCCCAGAATCCGCGGCAATCCCGCGGCAATCCGCGGCAATCTTAGGGTTGTTAAGCCCCGGATTTTGTGGCAACAACCTTGCTTCTGGATGCTTCTCAGTTCTCCTATAAATACCCTATGAAGACCTGCGAGCTGAAACTGATCAGAGAAGAGAGGAGATTAGTTTTAGGTGTTGTAATTTTCATTTTTCTCTAGGTTTTGTTCTTTAGTTCCCTCTTCTTCTCTATCCCTAGATTTCATTACAAAAGAGAGTGATTGTGAGGGAGAGAGCTTGTGTAATCAAGGGTGACAACTTGAAGCTATGCAAGGATTGATCCATCCTCCATTCCTCTACTTGAGTTTGATTCTAGTTTCTTGTGCTTTCTTTACATGCTTTATTACTTGCTTTGTTTAGTTCTTGCAATTTACTTCAAGCTTTGTTTTAGTTCTTTAATGGCTTCTTGTAGCTAGATTTTCATTCCATGTACTAGTTTAACCACTAGCTTAGCCACTTCACTACTCATGGGTGATTGCTTTTGTTAATCTTGCAAGTGTATGATCTTCTCTTCTCCGATGGTTAAACCACCATCTTGCAAATGAGAAAGTAATTAGGTCAACACGCTAGACGAATTCCAAGCCTATGGAGTGACAACATTAGGCAAAGCTTTCATTATCAAGGAGTTTGGTAAGCTTTGGCAAGCTAGCAAGGTAATCTAGTCTTGGATCTCTTTCTTTAAGTTTCTTGATTCTTTTCTTGTGAATACAACATCCACATCACTTCTTGATTTCTTTTCCACTTCCACCATGAACATATCCATCCTCTTTTGGTTTCTTTTGTATTTGCTTCACTAAGTTTATAATCAAGAGAAGGATACTAGTTTGATCACTTCACAACCATACGTTTAAAGCTTCTATCGCGAGCTCTCCCTGAGATCCGACTCGGTATAGCCTTGTGCTATAGCGGAGACAAGAAAGGGTACATCAAATACATTCTATACACATAATAAGTACACCTTTTAAGTCCAATCAAAGTGGCGCCGTTGCCGGGGAGAGCGACGTATTTTTTTTTTGGTTTAAAGTGAAGTACTAAACTATTATTCTTCTCTGTTGCAGGTTTCAGGAGAAGAAAACAGGAAATTCTTTACTGCAGTAACATCTAAGTGAACCTGGCTCTCTGCTCAAGAAAGCAGAGACCAGGCTTCCACTGAAGAGCCGCGGACCCGCGGCATATCCAGTGGAAACGCGGCACTTCTGAGAGCATTTCTCTCCAATTTTCTGCAGGGCTCTGTTTCTGCAAAAATACTGCTGTTTCTATACTTGAGATCCTGTGTTGTTCACTGTATTCCTGCTTAATTAAAAAACAGTAAAAAGTTGGGTGATAATTGTTAAAAATTGTTTAGACACTTGCATTTTAGGCACGTGTCTTTTCAATTCTTTACTTTTACTGTTGAAGAGTGCGTGGAGGCAAGGTACGTGTTTGCATTGCATATTAGACTAGGACAAACTCTTGCTTGATTTTCTTGCTTTGAGTGAATCCTTGTTATATTTCTTGTACACTTGCACAATTCAATTCTAAGGGCATACCCGTAAATAAGATAAGGTGGGGGAGTTCATTACCCTTTCCTTAGCCCGAAAATCATTTTCCCAAGCACTCACTAACCCAAGCCTAATTTAATAAAAAAAAAAAAAGACGTTGGCCCTAGGGACATCTCGGACTCACTTAGGAGATTATCCTAAGGGGAAAAAGTGTTGGAATTTAACTCTTGCAAAATCGGTGTCTAGGAAAGGGGTTGAGGGCCGAAAGTCCGAAGGTTGCTGGTTACTTAATTAAGGAACGTCTCCGGACGGAAAACCTCCCACCAACCTTACCCTTCCCTGGCTGATTAGCTTGTGGTTAGAGTCTACACTGAACCTCCTGTGGACGATCTATTGTTAGGAGTCGTCTAGGTCTAAGTCTACCCTAACTTAGGTTAGAATTTTTCTTTTCTTTCTTTTGTTTGTTTGTTTGTTTGTTTGTTTTTGTTTGTGATTGTGTGATATGGCTTACAATTACAATTCTTTCCATCATAATCCTTATGTCACACACACACCATATTCAGATAATTCCAACCCGGTGTTTTATAATATGCACCAACCACATACACCGGGTTGGCCTTATCCGAATCACTACGACCCATACCCCCCATCTAATAATTATAATGTCCAAAATAATTTCAACTCTTTACCGAGTAATTGGGGATTCCAGTACCCCGAGTCGAATTATCAAAATCCTTGTCCACCATATTCACCTTGTCCACCATATTCATTTCCTGAGTCCACTTCATATACTCCTTTTTCTGAACCTCCCTTTGAAGAAAAATCTGAGTTGCAAAGGAGTATAGAAGCCAATTTACTGAGAGTTGAGCAACAACTTCAAAAACCATTTGTCTCTCCAATTCCACCATATTCTCAAGAATCTTACTCAGTTCCACCTTTTCATAATGAACACCCATTTGCTTGTGAACCGAGTAAAGATTTCTTGTGTGAGTCAACTTTTCCATCATCACACACTTTTGACTCACACTTCCAAGACAACACTTCCTCTTTCCATCAAAACAATGAAATCATCGATTATGGAAAGATGCTTGAAGACATGACCAATGCTCAAAATGCTAGGAATCGTGACATAGAATTGATGATCCAAACTCTTCATTCTCATCCTCTTTCTAATGTCACTAGCCACTCTAAATCCAAAGAGTCATGTAGTCTTGGAAGTCCAGATTCAATTTCAGCACACTCACCTGAACTTGTCCAAACTTCAGATCCAATTGATACATTGGCAAGTTTTTCATTTCCTAAACTTGAACTTGTCCAAAATTCAGATACAATTGACATTTTGGCAAGTTTTTCATCTCCTAAAAATAAACTTGTCCAAACTCCAGATCCAATTGACAATTTGGCAAGTTTTCCTTTTTCTGAAATTGAACTGGAACATGAATTTGATTCTGAACTTTCACTTGATGATTCCAACTTACTTCCTGATTCAATCATGACTTCCATATCCTTACCTGATTTCAATTCATTTCCCAAGTCAAAATTGGATCCATTTCCTATCCATTGTGAAATTGAATCACCAATCTTTTATGATGATCACATAGAACTTGGCCAGTTCCTTACTTCTGAAAATCCCATTGATAAATTGGCAAGTTCTCTACATTTAATTGAGTTACATGAGGAATGTGATCTTAAACCCAAACTCAGTGATTCAATTCTTTTTCCTGATTCCATAATGACTCCGGTATCTTTACCTCACTTCAATCTTTTCCCGGAGTCAATCTTGGATCCTTTCACAATTCACAATGAAAGTGAATCACCAATCTTTTATGATGATCATATTGAACTTACCCAATTTTACACTTCCAAAGATACCATTGACATTCTGGCAAGTTCTCCATCTTGTGGAATTGAACTCAAATGTGACCTTGATTTTCTCAATCTCTTTACTTCTGAAACTGATTGTACAATTCTTAAGGAAGATGTTGACTTAAGTTTTGAAGAATTGTACGGTGATGAGCTTGAATTTCTTAAAATTGGAAGTAAAGAGATATCACTTTTAGAAAGTCACATCCCATTGTTGGACTCTGATTATGGACTTGAGTTTTCATTTCTTGACTTGGACACAATTTCTGACTTCACTTCGACTCCTGAACCATCACTTGATTTAAATCATAATCCTGAGTCGGTGTTCCTTTCCGAGTCCAAGTCAACAGTTCTATCAGTTCATACTCCATTCTGTGACAAGGAATTTGATAAATTTGAGTCTGAAATTATTTGGAAAATCTTAAAATTAGATGGGGGCATGTACATAATTAAAATAACACACGCATGCATCTTTTTAGTGGGTCATATTTTTGCTATGGTTGGTGGGTTCCTCAAAACCCAAAGAAAAGATGATTGGGCCATATTCCGTGGACCAATCCGACCACCACCGGAACCACCACCTTAAGGTAATTTTTTTCCTTCCCTCTTCATTTTTGTTTCATGCATACATATATCATAATGCATTGAGGACAATGCATGAAATAAGTGTAGGGGAGGGTTTACTAACATAGGATCATAGGATTTTCAATTTTTTAGGATTTTCATTTTCTTTTTAGGTTTTTATTTTCTTTTAGATTTTACCTTTCTTTATAGATTTTCTATTTTCTTTTAGATTTTTCTTTTAATAAAAAAAAAATAAAAGAAAAATAAAAATAAAAACTTTTTGTAATAAGAGATAAAGTTTTGCTCTATTTTTAAGAAAATTAAGATGTATCTTAGAGATTAAGAAAGCCTTAATTATGACATCTTAAACTTAGTTGAAGTAATAGATCTTGTTTGAGATTATAGGATAAGTAAGTAAAATTGGTGAGATATTATTATCTGAAATTTTTTGCCTTAGATAATATGCACCTTACACTTACACATTTCTTGGGATGGAAACAAAGACCAAAAATGCCATATATATATATATAAAAAAAAAAAAAAAGAAAAAAAAAAAAAGAAAAAAAAATATATATAAATAAAAGATCACCTATTAAGCTGGGAAATTGTGCCTCAAGAAGCATGATGACTCACGCCTAACAGTGATCTCACCTATTAAGCTGGGTAATTATGCCTCAAGAAGCATGATTATTCACGCCTAATGGTGATTAAGAATAATCCCCTTTAGTTTTGTGGCCTTTTTCACTCGAGTCCTTAAACCCGAGGGATGTTTCCTCATCTGGTGCCCTAAGACCATCTGGTTTGGGAGTCATCGGTTATAGGCTCGCTACATGGGTGAATTAGAAAGCCTAAGAAAACTAAGGGAAGAAAAAAGCAGAAAAAGAAAAAAATATATATATATAGATAAATAAATGGCTTGATGGTTGGAGTTGAAATCCCAGAAACCTTCACTATGCACGGTGTGCATATTATCTAGGTTTTATGAAAGATAAAAATATTCAATCCAATTTTGAATTCTTACCTTAATTGAAAAAAGATCTTGCATGGATACTAAGTTTAAGGAAGAATGATTATAGGTGGACTTATGACCTAGGATCACTTATATTTTTTGCAAAAATAGTTCGTAAACTTGTCTCTTATTCAAAATGCGTTTTCAAAACACTAACATTTGTCTTCTTTCTTTATGGATTTTGTGGGTGTAATCCGCTGAAAACCCTCAGGAGACAACACTCCTCCTCTAGGGTAACCTAGAGGTTTAACGGCTTGTTGCACATGCTCAGTGCAATCGCGTCACCTGCGAAAGTGGTGTAATAAACTGGTAGTATAGATTTTCTTTTCTTTGTTTTTGCTCGGGACGAGCAAAAGAATAAGTGTGGGGGTGTGATTAGTATCCAATATTGCATATTTTACATCATAACTCCCATGCATATTACAAATAAATATGTGAATTTTAATCCTCTTCTCTACTTATTTGCAGGTACATACTTAAAGGAGAGTTAGCCAAATTAATTACTTAATTAGCAATAATTAAGTGATTAATCAAGATTAAGGATAAAGCCAAATCTCAATCCAGATCTAGAGAGATCCGCACAACAAACTCAGAATCCAAGTGGTCCACGTGGATAACCACCCAACGACCAGATCTCACCAGAAAATCTGGGCTCAACGGCCCAGAATCCGCGGCAATCCCGCGGCAATCCGCGGCAATCTTAGGGTTGTTAAGCCCCGGATTTTGTGGCAACAACCTTGCTTCTGGATGCTTCTCAGTTCTCCTATAAATACCCTATGAAGACCTGCGAGCTGAAACTGATCAGAGAAGAGAGGAGATTAGTTTTAGGTGTTGTAATTTTCATTTTTCTCTAGGTTTTGTTCTTTAGTTCCCTCTTCTTCTCTATCCCTAGATTTCATTACAAAAGAGAGTGATTGTGAGGGAGAGAGCTTGTGTAATCAAGGGTGACAACTTGAAGCTATGCAAGGATTGATCCATCCTCCATTCCTCTACTTGAGTTTGATTCTAGTTTCTTGTGCTTTCTTTACATGCTTTATTACTTGCTTTGTTTAGTTCTTGCAATTTACTTCAAGCTTTGTTTTAGTTCTTTAATGGCTTCTTGTAGCTAGATTTTCATTCCATGTACTAGTTTAACCACTAGCTTAGCCACTTCACTACTCATGGGTGATTGCTTTTGTTAATCTTGCAAGTGTATGATCTTCTCTTCTCCGATGGTTAAACCACCATCTTGCAAATGAGAAAGTAATTAGGTCAACACGCTAGACGAATTCCAAGCCTATGGAGTGACAACATTAGGCAAAGCTTTCATTATCAAGGAGTTTGGTAAGCTTTGGCAAGCTAGCAAGGTAATCTAGTCTTGGATCTCTTTCTTTAAGTTTCTTGATTCTTTTCTTGTGAATACAACATCCACATCACTTCTTGATTTCTTTTCCACTTCCACCATGAACATATCCATCCTCTTTTGGTTTCTTTTGTATTTGCTTCACTAAGTTTATAATCAAGAGAAGGATACTAGTTTGATCACTTCACAACCATACGTTTAAAGCTTCTATCGCGAGCTCTCCCTGAGATCCGACTCGGTATAGCCTTGTGCTATAGCGGAGACAAGAAAGGGTACATCAAATACATTCTATACACATAATAAGTACACCTTTTAAGTCCAATCAGGAACCCCTCATGCTGTCATCAGTGATAATGGCACCCACTTTTGCAATAGGTCTTTTGAAGCTCTTATGCAAAAGTATGACATAACTCATAAATTATTCACACCATATCTTCCTCAGACTAGTGAGTAGGTAGAGGTCTTCAATAGACAAATTAAACTTATTCAGGAGAAGATCGTATACCAAAACAGGAAAGACTAGTCCGCCAAACTGGTAGATGCATTATGGGCCAACAGGACTGTTTTCAACACAATTTTAGAGATGCCTTCATATATGTTAGTCTTGGAAAAGCTTATCACCTGCCTGTTGAGTTAGAGCATCGAGCTTTATGGGCCATCAAACTGCTAAATTTTGATTTAAATAAGGCCGGTACCTTCAAAAATTGTAAATTTTCAAACTTGAGGAGTTGAGAAATGAGGCCTATGAGAATGTTAGAATAATAAAAATAGGTTAAGATTTTTCATGATAAGTTTATCATGAGTAAAACTTTTGTTCCCGGACAAAAATCTTACTCTATAATTCTAGGTTTCATCTTTTTACAGGGAAGTTGAAATCGAGATGGACTAGGCCATTCATTATAAAAATCGTGCTTTCACATGGCGCTGTAGAGATTAGTGACACCAAATATGGGAATGATTTTAAGGTAAATGATCAATGCCTTAAACCTTTCTTAGAATCGGTACCGGTAAATGAGACGATGATGGGTCTATTCGACCCAGTATATCAGAAACATTCTCTTTTACATTTTATTTCATGCATCTAGACATTTTTTTCATACATTGGGGACAATGCATGAGATAAGCGTGGGGAAAGAGTCTAACACAGGTTTTCTTTTTAAAAAAACTTTTTGAAAAGGAAATCAATATTTTGACTTATCTTTGTGAAAAATTAAGTTAATCTTAAGAAGGGAATCATAATTAGGATTTCTTACACTTGGTCGAAATTAGATTGTTTGTTTGACTTTTAGGTATAGGAAGAAAAACTGAAAAAGTAATTTAGTCTTGATTGTTACCTTGATAAATATACACTTTATACAAGCACGTACACACTTAGGATTCAAAGCAAAGATTCTTGTCCTTATTAAAAAAAGAGAAAAGAAAAATAAATAATCCTCTGATTAGGTTCGATAACTATGCCTTAAAAAGCATAAATATTCATGCCTAAAAGTGGTTCATTTCACCAATAAAATTCTTAATTTTGTAGCTTTGTTTACTTGAGTTCTTAAGTCCCAGAGGTGTTTTCTCACCTGGTACCCTAAAACCGTCCGATTTGAGAGTCATCAGCTAAAGGATCACTATATGGGTAAGTTAGAAAGCCTACTAAAACTAAGGGATAAAAATTAAACAAAAAAATAAGACATAAGAGTTGGATTTGAAAAATCTCGAGTCAAAATTCACGATCACAAGGGTTCATACTATTCAGGGTAAAATGATAGACTAAACAAGAAATTCAATTCGAAACCTTACCTATAATGACTACAAATTTTTGCATCAATACTAAGTTTAGGAATGATTAATTTGATGAACTTAAGACTTATAGATTGCTTAAATTTTCAGAAAAAATCTTTCAAATATTTTTATCTTTTAAAATGAGTTTTCTAAAACACTAACACTTTATTTTTTTTATAAATTTTGTGGGTGCAATTCACTGAAAACCCTCACGAGACAAAACTCATCCTTTAGGGGTAACCTAAAAGTTTTATGACTTGTTGCATATGCTCAATGCAATCACGTAGCCTACGAAAGTGGTTTAATAATCTCTTAAGCTTTTGATTTTGCTCGAGGACGAGCAAAAGATAGGTGTGGAGGTATGATTACTTATCAATTTTGCATATTTTATATCATAATCCCACATTTATTTTTAATAAAATATTGTTATTTAATCTCTTTTTGTTTAAGTAATGTGCAAGCCTTTGTAGAAAAGAGAAAAAAGTAAAAACAACTCAACTAACTCAAAAAGCCCACAAAGCCAATCAAAATTGGGGATTGAAGTAATCTCATTTTGAGATTGAGAGGAAAATCTGATTTAATTCGTGATTGAAAGTCAATTACTTTTCAAATTAAGAAGAAAAGAATATTTCCAGCATATTCATAGCTCAAATAGAAATTCTGAGAATATTTTCCAAGATGATTGGTCAATGCAAGATTACACCGGAAAACGCTTCACCAGAGGATGCAATTTTTCCGTGAAAATGCCAACTTCTTCGTGGAAACGCTGCAATTTATGGGTCCTTGAATCAACATTTTGGTGTGTGGCTTCAACTGTTCAGATCCCTGGGGTTTCTCCTATCAATAGACATGCAGAGGCAAAGAGAAGAGATATACCAGAGACTATAGAGAATAGGTTTTCATTTTTTAGATTTGTTAGTTGAGTTGTAATTTTTATTTTTATTTTCAACAAATAGTAAGAGAGAGGAAGAGTGATAGTAATCCACATTGAAGTGACATCAATAGAAGTTCAAGCTTTCTTCTTCGATCTACAAATCTTTGTATGTAGCATTTCAATTATTTTGCTTATCTTAAATTAATCATAAGTAGCTAATTTTTCTCTTCTGGGCTCACTAATCCCTGATCTCTAATTCCAATCGATTTTATTGAAAAGATCCAACTGAATCATTTGAATGCCTTTATAAGTCTTACATTTTAGCGAGTGTTCTTGAAGGCACATGAGGATGGGATTAGTTTTTGAACTTACACTATGAAGCTAGTTTTATAAAAAAAATTATTTTTATTCCATACTTGCTTAAGTGCCTTGATGGTTTAACATTCAACTTAAAGAAAGATTTCAAAAATTAAGTTCACTTTCTTACACAATCTTATGTGTTTTACTTAAGTTCTATTTAAATGCAAGATTAAACTATTGTCTATGATTACATTGAGGCATTTAACTGTCAAGATAAGAGCCTAGAGTTGAACAAATGATTAGTGAGCCCGGATCTTCTCCCTTATTAAAAACAAACACATCTCCAACACAAGTTATTTCTAAAAAAATTTCCAAAACTTATTCTCAGTCTTTATTTTTTCTTTAAATCACTTCTCTACTCTCCATCTCCTTTTTTATAAAAAATGTTAACACTAAAACTTGTTTTATCAACAACAATACCAAAAAGCTTCCATCGCATCTCTCCTCGTGGACATGACCCGTTAGCCCCAAGCTACATGGTAATTTATTTTTTTGATCACTTTGGATATGAGATTATCTTCGTTGATTTCTTAAGTTAAGAAAATAAATCCTCCAAAATCCAGTTTAGTCGGAATAGATTTGAGATTATCCTCTCCTTCTCTATTTATCATCACTTGCACACTATTAAACTATTAAACAATAAATAAGTTAAATAGTAGAGTTTTATTACAATTAAATATGAGAATATATTAATAAATATGCATAATATGTATACAATCAGCAAGCATTGGACTCTGAGTGGGGAGAATCCCATCAGCGAGTTGGGTCCGCAGTCATCTTTGAGTGGGAGTAAGACCCATCAGTGAAGAAGCGAACTTCGGTAGGATTTTGAGTGAGAAAAATTCTAGTAGCAGAGTAGGCTGAAATGATTAGTAGCAGAATATAATTTTATTTGATAATGAAATCAAATCAAAGTACAAGGAAGATCACAATAGGGGTATTGCCTTGTTAGGGAGGAAGGATCAGATCGTTTGATTGCTTTATATTGGGTGATCATGTTTTATGATAGAGTAGGAGGCGGAAGTGTTCGATTGTCCAGATCCGGAGGTTACTTTGGGTATGAGGACATATTTCTTAAGAAAACCCTGGCGATGAGCTCTTTCAGGTACCTTCAGAGACTCTGACTGGATGATCTTATGCCCCTTACCATTATGGCATGAGCAGTACTCTTCTGCCCTTGAAAGTATGGGATCTACTGGATAGGTCTCGGATGCCTGACCCAGGATTGATCCTTGATGGTGTTAAAGATTTCGTTGACGGAGAGCCTGAGCAGAGTGAATTGCTATATCAGCTTGTAGCTCAGAGCAGACTGAAGAAAGAATCTGGAGTGCTTGTCTCTTGTAGGTAGGTTGCCCCCGTTCTAATCTTGGGCATGGGCGGAGGCTTCGTGCGGAGACTTTGACTTTCCTTTATTGTCACCATGCTTTTGGGAGTAATTGGAGGAAGTCTTCATTGCCTCCTCTTACTGGATGTAGGGTTAAGCTTGGGATAGAACCTCGTTTATCCGAGTGACATTATTCTTCATGAGATATTTGTACATTGGGTGACAGGATTGCAGCCCGCTGATGAATGCGAGTGCAGAGACGTCCTCATCACAGTTAGAGACCTTGGCCAGTTAGTTTTGGAAGTAGCCAATATAAGATTTGACGCTGTCGCTCTGCCTCATCTTGATGGTGAGAAGGTAGTTATTGTTCCTCTTAGCTTCCTGGCGAGATGTATTGAGTGAGAAACGCTTCGGACACCTCCTTGAAGTTGAAGAAAGAATGTAGAGGCAGGGGTAGATCCAATCTGAGGTCACACCTTTCATACTGGAAGGGAATGTGAGTCACATGAGTGAATCATTGCGGGAGTAGACTATCATTTTGTTTTGAAAATGCCTGACGTGTTTGACCGGGTCGCTTACATCGGAGTAATAGTCGAAGGTTAGAGTTGAGAACTTTCTTGGGAACTCGCACTCCAAGATCTTTTTGGAGAGGGGGAATCAAAGAGTTTGGTAGCAGAAGGTGTTAATCGGCTGTTGAAGTGTAACTTAGCCTCTTTGATCCGTCTTTAGATCAACTCGTCGAGGATCTTGATGTCAGGAGATTCTCTGATTCTAGGATCCCTTTTTGACGCATTGGTGTCTGGGAGTTCTGAAGGCAGTTATTTGGGCCTGAAATTGTTTGTTGAGCTGCCTCAGTGCCTCCTATTCATGGATGGCAATCTCGCAATCGAGAGTCGTTTGCTCCTGATCATAATCTAACTGGGCTTATTGTTCTTTCATATACTCTTTCATGTCGGTGAGCATATGAAGGAGTTGTTCTTCGTACTATAGTGGTGGAGCTTTAAGATTGGCAGCTGATCCTGAAGACGAGAAGGAACTAGTGTCTTCGGCATGTGGCTAATCAACGGTTAGTAGGGAGTGTAAGATATTAAATCAACTTTGTGCGGATTAATAGCCATGGATCTAGAATCAATCATCTCAAGAAATCGAATGCATAATTAAACAATACTAAATCACCATACCTGTAGCCCCTGATGAACTGAAGAAAATAGATAGATGAAGACTTTGATCCTTCTCTTTAATCCTGCAAGAAACCCTAATGCAGACCCTTCTTCTCTCTGTCTCCTTTTCTTTTCACAACCTTGCAATTCTGATGGATTCAATTATTCTCACAAAATAATGAGCCTAGGTTATATTCTTTTTAGGAGGAGAGAAGAGGGTCTAACATTTACTAAAATAACCCCTGAGATAAAACCACCCATCATGGTTTCTTTATACCTCATGTGATTATTAACTTATATATAAATGTAACTTTAATATGGGCATCTTTAATATCAGTTAACTTTAATTAGGAATCCAATTAATTAACCAAGGTTAGTGGGCCACCTTAATGTGAGACTAACATTCTCCCACTTGGACCACTAAACCGATTAGGTTAAAACTTTAGAAAACAAATAAAAGAAAAGACTCATTTTTCAAAACATTTTGACTCCATTGGATTCCATACTGAAAAACTTTGACACGTGATCACGAATTTTAAAAACAACAACTGATAAGCCCAAATTATGAAATACTGTAATACTGCAATTAGCTTGGACCACCAATGCGAGTCATAGCGGTATACAACATCTATGTCATACTCCCTTCTATGTACCACAACATTGATAACCCTTACTAATTGAGTCCATAACCAAAATGACCCCTGTAATTGTCTTATTAAGACTTTTCCTGTTTAACAAACATCCATACATAATATGTGCACACATAATTGGATAACAGGAAACACAGAAACAAACTTTTATTGCGCAATAATGTCAATTACATAAGTACCAAAATATACATTTACAGATTGCTCAAAAGACCCATTCTAACAACATGTTCCTTGAATGTCTTTGGAGGCAATCCCTTAGTCATTGGATCAGCAACCATTAAAGTGGTACTTATACTTTCAATTGACACCTTCTGTTTCTTAACTCTTTCTCTAACCACCATGTACTTAAGTTCCATGTGTCTGGAACCATTAGAGTACTTACCATTCTTAGAGAAGAAAACGACTGCTGTATTATCACAATATATCTTCAGCGGCTTGGCAATAGAGTCAACTACATCAAGTGCTGAGATAAAATTCCTTAACCATAATGCATGATTCGAGGCTTCAAAACATGCTATAAACTCAGCCTCCATCGTGGATGAAGCAGTGATAGACTGCTTTACACTCTTCCACGAGATTGCCCCACCTGCTAGCAAGAAAATAAAGCCTGAGGTAGACTTTCTGCTATCTGGGCAACCAGCAAAATCTGAGTCCGAATAGCCGATCACATCCAACTGATCAGATCTCCTATATGTGAGCATAAGGTCCTTCGTTCCCTGAAGATACCGCATTACCTTCTTAGTCAATTTCCAGTGCTCCATTCCTGGGTTGCTCTGGTATCTTCCCAATATCCCAACAACATAACTGATATCTGGCCTGGTACAAGTGTATGCATACATCAAGCTCCCAACTGCTAACGCATAAGGAACTTTCTGCATTTGACCCTTTTCTAAGTCATTTCTAGGACACTGGCTCCCACTTAATTTGTCACCCTTCATGATGGGCGCACAACTGGTTGAACACAATTCCATATGAAATCTTTCCAAGACTCGATTGATATAACCTTTCTGAGACAGTCCTAGCAATCCTCGAGATCTATCCCTGAAGATCTCTATGCCAATAACATAAGTTGTCTCACCCATATCAACCATCTGAAAGTTCTTGGTAAGATAGCTTTTAGTTTCATACAGCAAACCAATATCACTACTGGCTAACAAGATATCATCCACATACAGAACCAAAAAGATAAACTTGCTCCCACTGATCTTTAGATATATACACTGATCAACAGTGTTTTCTGTAAATCCAAAAGAGGTAATGGTATCATTAAACTTTATATACCATTGCCTGGAAGCTTGTTTAAGTCCGTATATGGATTTTTTTAATTTGCAAGCCAAGTGTTCTTTTCCTTTATTTGCGAACCCTTCAGGTTGCTCCATGTAAATTTCCTCATCCAAATCTCCATTTAGAAAAGCTGTTTTCACATCCATTTGATGTAACTCCAAATCATAATGAGCTACAAGTGCCATAATGATTCTAAGAGAGTCCTTCTTTGATACTGGAGAGAAGGTTTCTCTATAATCAATGCCTTCCTTCTGAGTGAAACCTTTGGCCACAAGTCTGGCCTTATATCATTCGATATTGCCTTTGGAGTCGCGCTTGGTCTTAAAGACCCATTTACACCCGACTTTCTTACAGTTATCAGGCAATTCGACGAGATCCCAGACTTTATTTTGGTCCATAGATCTCAACTCATCATTCATAGCATCAACCCATTTACTAGAATCATTGCATTCTATGGCTTGTGAAAATAAACTGGATCTTTATTTATCCCAATATCATAATCAGATTCCTGTAGATACACCACATAATCATCTGAAATGGCAGATCTTCTTTCCCTTTGAGATCTTCTCAAAGCTGCCGGTTGTGGTGGTTCTACACATTTTCAATGGCTATATCCTCATGGAGTGGTGAACCAATATCAAAATGTTGTTCTGGTATCTCAGCTTGATGATCAAGCTGAGGGACAACAATTTCTCTTGAAGGAAAGGGTATTGGGATATTTACCCTTACTACCTCAAGATCTACCTTTCTTGGTTCATCACTCCCACTAATTTCACCATTCTCAAGGAATCTGGCATTACCAGTTTCAACTATTCTTGTACTATGGTTAGGACAATAAAATTTGTACCCCTTAGATTTATCTGGATAACCAATGAAATACCTAGATATTGTCCTTGAGTCTAATTTCTTTTCTTGTGGATTATAAATTCTAGCCTCTGCTGGACAACCCCAAACATGTAAATGTCTTAAACTAGGTTTCCTACCAGTCCACAACTCGAAAGGAGTTGTTGGGACTGCCTTACTAGGAACCCTGTTCAAGATATACATAGCAGTCTTTAAGGCTTCATTCCACAATGAATTAGGTACATTAGAGAAGCTCATCATGCTCCTAACCATATCCATAAGTGTTCGGTTTCGCCTTTCAGCAACACCATTCTGCTGAGGCGTACCTGGCATTGTGTATTGAGCACAAATACCATACTTTTCTAGAAATTTGGCAAATGGGCCAGGATGTTGTCCTGACTCATCATATCTTCCATAAAATTCACCACCTCGATCTGATCTTATGATTTTAACTTTTCTATCTAATTGTCTCTCGACTTCTGTAATGAACACCTCAAGGATGTCAACAGCCTGAGACTTTTCATTAATTAGATATACATAACCATAACGTGACAGATCATCTATAAAGGTAATGAAATATCTCTCTCCCGTGAAACATGGAATGGAGAGTGGTCCGCAAATATCTGTATGAATTATTTCAAGAAGCTCTTTACTTCTTGTGGCACCTTTCTTGGTGTGTTTGGTTTGCTTTCCTTTTATGCAATCCACACACACATCAAAATCAGTGAAGTCTAGGTTATCCAAAATTTCATTCTTCACTAATCTTTCAATTCTATCCCTGGAGATATGCCCCAGTCGTCTATGCCACAAGATAGAGGAATTTTCATTGATTAAGCCACGTTTAATACCAACATTCGAATGCAGAGATAAAAGAGATTGTGCAAACTCATCATTCAATGAAATTTTATATAAACCATCACATAAAATTCCATGTCCAACCGACATTGGATTATACATTAAACTGAGTTTTCCACAACTGAATAAAACAGAATATCCAACAACATCTAATTTGGATAATGACATTAAGTTCCTAAAAATTGAAGGTACATAAAAAGTGTCCTCAAGATTCATCTGATGACCCGTCTCTAAGAGTAGTCGGTAAATACCAACAGCCTCGACCTCCACTTTAAGACGGTTCCCCATAAAAATAAATCTCTCACTTTCCTTCGGTTTTCGGGTTGTAAGGAATCCCTGCATTGAATTAGTTATGTGAGTTGTGACTCCAGAGTCAATCCACCAAGTATTAGAAGGAACTTCAGCAAGATTTGATTCATAACATACAAAAGAAAGATTCATACCTTTCTTTTCGAACCAAGCTTTCCTCTTGTTGCAGTCCTTCTTCACATGTCCCTTTCTGCCACAGAAGTAGCATTTGACAGTGAAAACCTTTCCATGACCGTGGCTACTTTCCCCATGGTCATTCCCTTTCTTTGATGGAAACCTCTCACCTCTTCCATATTTACCTTTCTTATGGATAGCCCCTTGAGTTACTGCCAACACTGAGTGATGCCCTTCTTGCCTCAGTCTCACTTTCTCTTGTACACACATACCAGTCAGCTCATTCAGATTCCACTTATCCTTATGAGTATTGTAGTGAATCTTGAATGCTCCGAACTGAGGAGGAAGTGAGTTGAGGATGAACTGTACCAAGAAGGACTCATCCACTTTCATTCCCAGTGATCCTAACTTCGCAGCCTTATCAGTCATATTTAGAATGTGTTGTTGAACTCCTCTATTACCATCATATTTCATGGTGGTAAGTTCAGCCATAAGGGTGCCAGCTAATGACTTATCTGCAGACTTAAATCGGTCTTTAACAGCACTTAAAAGTTCAGATGCATTAGTAGTATGTGGGAGTGAAGTCTTGATGTTATTGGCAATGGTCATCTTGATGAACATGAGACTGAGTCTATTCGACCTTTCTCAAGCTTTGGCATGGCTAGCCTGTTCTGCTGTACTTTCAGCAGTCACTTCATCAGGTTTCTCTACCAAAAGAGCCATGTCTAGGTCCAGAACACCCAGTGTAAATTGGACATGTTCAAACCACTCAGAGAAGTTTGTACCATCCAGGGCTGAAATGCTAGTTGCATGAGTGTGAAGGGAAGTGGGAACGTTCACTGAAACAAAATAGGACATAGCTCACATTAAGGCCTCGAATCAATACAAAACTTTAAATTTAATGAAGATGAACTATTGATATCACTTTGATTCCTCCTTTGGGCGAAACCTAAGCATATCCAGTGTTCACTCTTTAGGTGAGACTCTTTTATCACCTATGTAGGTCTAATATAATTTATGCTACTTAGACAGTAAGTCATGTTACCTTTGGGTATCCAATTCTACACCACTAAGTTGCATAAATTACACTACCCTACCCCGGTTCCTAATTATTTGAAAGAGACTTTCCTTTGGGTCAGTCCCAATCTCCTAACTAGAACCGCCATCGAGAGTATTATTGTCTTTAATGTCACCTACATTGACAAGTCTTTTATGTAGTTGTATATTCATAAGGTTTACTAACATAGGTCACTTTGGCAACTACTAAATCAATAAGCCTTATGAATACAAAACTAACCAATAATATTCTCTAATCTTTTATTTGAGTAATACTATAATACTCCAATTCTATTACTTGACCAACATCAATCAATATTAACACAACAACTTAAATGTGTAACTTACATTTATGATTGAAATTATACCAACACTAGTCGACTGGTCAAGGAACTACTAGTCGACTTGGAACAATATAAGTCGACTATAGTGGGAGTTCCAGTCGACTAGAGTCAAATCAAGTCGACTTGGGGTCAAGTCAAGTCGACTAACTATTATCAAGTCTAGTCGACTAGGTCAAGGTAATAAGTCGACTATACTTGTTATTAGTCGACTGATCATAAATTAAGTCGACTCCTGAAGTCAACAGAGAGCTCCCAACTTTCGAGTCACTCTGTTAGTCGACTTGGGCAAAATTATAAGTCGACTATACCCTAATTAGTCGACTACTCAAAATATCAAGTCGACTATACATTTTATTAGTCGACTACTCAAAATGATTAGTCGACCCCTGTACCGAAACAGAGAGTTCTTAAGTTTCTGGAAAAAATACTTAGTCGACTAGTGTTTCGGGCTAGTCGACTAATAGTCGACGAAGCTGTTATCAAAGGCAGTTCCAGATTACCGACGGAAATATTAAATTAGGGAAAATTAGGGTTAATAATTCCTGAAATTTGATCCCAATTAATTGCATAATTTGAGGAATATTAACAGTATATTAGGGTTATTAAATCCTCTACAAATTCTACAATTAAAAGATCAAAAATTGATTTTTATGAATTGTTAATCAAAAAACCCTAATTTCCCATAATCCTTAATCCAAGATGTATTGATTCTAAAACCTGGCTCTGATACCAAAATGTAAGATATTAAATCAACTTTGTGCGGATTAATAGCCATGGATCTAGAATCAATCATCTCAAGAAATCGAATGCATAATTAAACAATACTAAATCACCATACCTGTAACCATTGATGAACTGAAGAAAATAGATGGATGAAGACTTTGATCCTTCTCTTTAATCCTGCAAGAAACCCTAATGCAGACCCTTCTTCTCTCTGTCTCCTTTTCTTTTCACAACCTTGCAATTCTGATGGATTCAATTATTCTCACAAAATAATGAGCCTAGGTTATATTCTTTTTAGGAGGAGAGAAGAGGGTCTAACATTTACTAAAATAACCCCTGAAATAAAACCACCCATCATGGTTCCTTTATACCTCATGTGATTATTAACTTATATATAAATGTAACTTTAATATGGGCATCTTTAATATCAGTTAACTTTAATTAGGAATCCAATTAATTAACCAAGGTTAGTGGGCCACCTTAATGTGAGACTAACAGGGAGATCATGCTCCCAATGGTGCTGATGGCCTTACCCTTTGACGTGGCGTTGTTGAGGGTGATTGTTTGCTTTCTTGAGGCCATCGGTGCTGTGGAAGAGGCTTTTTGAAAGAGATTTTGGGTTGCATGGGAGGGAGATCTCGCGTATGGGCTCAAATCTTAATGAAAGCACCAGTTTGTGGTGGTAATTTTTCATCACAAGTGATTGGACAATCGATCCTCACCACAAACGAGAAATGAAATTGAGTAGTACACGTAAATTAAGCACAACATAGAAAAGAGGGGCACAAAGGATTTTATGTGAAAACTTTTGATTGGGAAAAACTTCGGGGAGGAAGAGGAGGAGCTTCACAATAATTCTCAGGTAACACGAATTGCAGGGTTCGAAAGGATGTGTACATACTGGAATCCGAATTGAATAAGGATCAGAATTCAGACTAAAAATCCTCAGAGTCTCAAAAAAGAAGATCCCTATTGGAGAAAGAGGTCTTCTTATACTTGATTGAGCTGTAGGTATGGAGACAAATAAGTACGTGTGAGATCTTTGTAACTATACAATTTGTACATGTCGATTTGTTGGAACGGCCGGATCAATAGTGTTGATTTTTTGGAATGACGTGCCGTGTAATCCACTGTCACTGTCTATAATTGCTTGCGCTGAGTGGTGCTGCATATTATGAACGTAGAGAAAAATAAGATTGTGTAACTGTCAGCAGAGATCAGGAGTAATCTGTTACTGGACCTGCTTGGGTCAGAACTGAAGTCTTTTGAAAAAAAAAAGTCTTAGAATGGAGAAGATTTTGAGGAGGTTCGGTATAAAATGGACTTCAGAGAAAAGCTTTGATATACCTCGGAGAGTTGAAATGTGAAGAACATGTATCGTCATCTTAGACAAGGTCAAATTTTGACCACTATAGAAGGGATTCTCACGTCTACAGGGAGGGTAACTGGCCATCTGACTAGCTAGTCAAGCAAGCTATGCTAAAAAAGGATCGACAAATATGGTTCTGTGGCTTCCTTGGGGAATATCAGGATTTATGTTGTATTGATCAGTTTGTTGTAGTATTTGAAAGGAATAAATGAATAATGCCATGAAGCTAGATTAGTTAAAAAAAAAAAAAAAAGGTTAATCACCCAAAATGAAGGGTTAACAAACCCATCTCTTTTGGTGGATTAAGAGCTAAACCCTCTATCTGTGTAAAGAGTTTATTTATAATGCTTTTGTTAGCCAAACACTCAAATGTGCACAAGATTATCTTAAATTTTTTTTGATCATAGGTAAAATAATTTAGTCCTTCCCTTTATCTCTTTTTTATTGATGGGTTATCTAACTTAACCCACGGTCTTAATTTATAACTGAATAATGGAAGCTGCAGAATTCACCTACAGTTTCTCGTGGCCGTAAGAAATCTTTGGTAAGTGAAAGAATTTTCTAAAGTAAATATACACTGGAATTTTCGTAAGTGAAATATTTTTCGTTTCTGAAGTAACAAAGCTTAAGATGCTGATGGTACAGGTAATTGACCAATGAGACGAATAAGGAGAAGAAAAGAATTTCAAATCAAAAAGAAAAAAGGTGTTGGATGTGGGAAACACTTTTTCGCAACAATTTGTCCGCATCGACGGTAAATTTCTGCGGCAGGAGACCTGGCCTTTGGCTGTGCACATTCTATCAAGAAAATCAATTATATCTCCCACATTCCGTTACAAAAACTATGACCTCAGTCATAATTTTTCTTTCTTTGTTTTTTTTTTTTTTTTTTTTCATTCTTTTTCTATTGGCAAAGAGAAACTATGACCGAGTTCTAGGGATGCCAGAAACAAGCTGGCATAAATTAAGCTATTCTGTACTTCTATATTGGCATTCCGAATCATTCTCATAGTTTCTTTGTTTTGTCACAACACACAGCACCCATTATAGAAGTTTTTAGAGATACTCTGCCACACCACCAATTCAGTTTTTCAAACGACAGAGAATTAACTATTCTTGATCAGCTTAACATTAATGTCTCTCTTTTTTTCATGCATTGTGTGCTGGGGAAAATCTCAGCAATTCACAGTGGGTGAATTTTCACCACAAGTGAGTGAACACTTCCTGGTCTGATATGTCAGAGCACACAGAGAAGAGATACATTTCGGTAAAGAGCACCAATATAGTGCTGGCCTAAGACCCTCGAGCGTGAGAATCAGTAGATAGAAAGGAAAGGGGGACTGACACACGGAAACTGTCGGTGTGGTGGAAAGGTGGACTGGCACAGGAAAACTATTAATGTGTAACTATGGACTAGAACAAGAAAAGTTTCAGCGTAGTGGGATGTGTGCTCTGAGGTTAGGAAAGTGACCTCCTTTTCTTGAAGAAGAAAGATAGTATATACCTGACAAGGATACTGGCATGGAAGCAGAATTGAAGGATTGTGGTAACTGCACAATCTGTACATGCTGGATTTTTTTTGTAACGACTGCGATCACCAACATTGGTTGGTTAGGATTACATGCCGGAAGATATGCCACTGTTCATAATTGCCCGCACCAATAGGCTGTTACACGTTATGAACGCGGGGAAGGATAGAGCTGCATAACTGTCAGCGAAGATCAAAGATGATATGCTGTTGGAGCTTCACGTTCGGAGCTAAAGCCTTCAGAATAGAGAGGATCTCGGTGTGAAAAGATCCTGAGGCAGTAAGGACTTCGAAAGGGTAAAGGCCTCGAAATGGTAAAGGTCTCGAAATAGTAGAATGCGACTTCGGGCTGGAAATGTCTTCGGGATGGAGGTGAAAGTACACCTAGAAGGGAATGAATAGGTGTGATGATGCATAAATGCAGCAAATAAAATGAAAAGTGTAAACGGTTAACTCAAATCAAGAAGTGAAGTCAGATTCCCTATGAAGGGCTCTAAAACTTCTCTCCTATATTCCTCTAGATAATGAGTTGAGGTGCTCAATTTCCTTCTTGATTTAGAGAGTAAAACTGACAAGTGGAGATGATGTAAAAAATGAATAGTAAGTGCAATGGAAGTAAAAACACAAAAGTAATAGTAAATAGAGTAGAGAAAGAGGGAAAGCAATCGCATACATAAGGGATTTGTTTCGAAATTCAAGTACAAACCTCTACATCCCCGCCTTCACCGCGTGAAGGATTTCACTATCCACTAAGGACCTTCTACAAAGGAACCTTTACAAAAGAACTATAAAGTCTACACAAGATCGGAGTATACAATTTTAACTCCCAATCCTCTACACAAGAGGTAGAACAAAACCCATGAGATTTACAAGCTCTTGCAACCACAAAGATCACAAACTCTCTCTTTACAACTTCCTATAGTTTTGAGTGGAGAAATGAAGCTCAAGAAGTTTTGCGATAGAAAATTCAGTTGAGAAAATAGAGCTTGGAAGCTTAAAACTTCCAGAGAATGATTTGCAATTGAGAACTCTTGAAACTTGAAGCTTGAAAGCAAAAACTTGATTATTCTTTAAAAACTTTGATTTCAAAAACTTGCTAACTTAGGTGCCAAACTTCTCCTACAATAACCCATACATTTAGGCAGTAGGTAAATATCATTGAGAGCTAAAATTTTCAATAAAATATTGATAAACTCTTAATAAAGTGAAATAGACCCATTCGGAGATAAGACAAAGCAGTTTAAAAGGAAAAAACTCGTTTTAATTCAAAATAGGCTAAAACAGTTACTCTGTCGACAATCCTGCGTGCAACGGCTAAATTTTTAGCCGCTGTAGAGTAAGATTGTAAGAGTCCAATGAGCCTGTCGACAGTTCAATTAACCTATCGACAGCTCTGCTAATACACAGCGTATCAGCTGTCGACAGACCACTTGGACTGTCGACAGAGAGCCAAAATTAGAAAAATCTTGAGATACTAGAAATACTTGTCGACAGTTCTCTGAAAAAAAACCTATCGACAGGCCTGTCGACAGTTCAAGAGAAGTCTGAGTGAAAAACATATGTTTTTGAAACCTTTTTGAAATATTTTTTTTTTGTATAGGTTAACTTGTGCAAGAGTATGTGATTCTTGAGTATCAATTCAACATCAAAACTTAAACACTCTCAGATCTTACATAGAAGTATACTCTCTTCAAGTCTTCATCAAGAGGGCTTTTTCAAAATCCATACTTTTGATCGTCTGAGTTGGATCTCTTCTTTGAATCAACTTGATTTCTTCAAAAACTTCCTTCCGAGGAAGAGTGGAACAACTTCTTATCTCTTGAACACTGTAAACTGATAAATAATAGAACTTGATTAATACCAAATAACTTCATATGGTTCGTAATCATCAAAACAAAATTAGAAAGTGTACCCATGGGCCAACAGGAGGGCAGCTTCAGAAGGCTGGATATGAAGGAGGCTTCGAGATGGACTCTGAGAGGTTTGGATGTCCTGGGAGAACCCTTCGGTTATATGAACATGTGTCATCATCCTGCTGCGGGTCAATTTTTGACCTTACAGATGTCCTCTGCTTCCTTACTTGCCAGAGCCTGCGGAAGGGAAATCAAAGAGCGAAGTGGATTGGAGGGAATCTCAATGCTTAAAACTCATTTTGGCATTTGTGGATAGAAGAGCATATGACAAATCTCTTAAGATTATTGCAGATCTTCTGAAATTAATTGGAGATTATACAATTGGCTGTTAGTTGTCATATCGATCGACTGGATTCCTCAAAAGTTGCTCTGCGTCTCTTCGAGTTCTGGTATTATTATGATTGAGATTGTAAGGTTTTATGTTTTACGATGATGGTTGATCTTCTGCCTTTACTATTGACCGAAAATCTCAGAAAGTGGTCCGACTTTTCAGGGGTTGGGAGTTTGAATTGAAGGTGATGTGGCTTCTCATCCATCTATAAATAGAGAGATCGGTGGGAGAAAATCATCTTCGTTTTCTTCTCAAAACTCTTACTTCGAAACCCTAATTTATTCTTTCCTTGCTGGGCCGCTATGTTCTCCTATTTTCTCTTCATCAGATAGAGGAAGGAAAAGAAGAGGGAGGAGGATGAGAAAGCGATGATTAGGCGCTCTCTTCAAGGAAGCTTGGTTGGTGCATCATATTAGTTGTCATGAAGAGGCTGTTGCGATACATAAGTCGTCATGACAGGGCTCCGTCGCCGAGGGTGACAGATAAGATTCTTTTTTTAACTGGATCGGGCGATCTGATTTCTGAGTTGCTCAATTTTGGGCGAGCAAGTTTGACCTTGAGGTCGTTAGCGTCTTTCCTTATGGCATGTACGAGGAAGAAAGAGAGGAAGCTTGCCGGCTAGATGGGCTGATGAACTTCTTCTCTTCCTAAAGTCCGGAGCTCCCCACAGAACATCTTGGAGGGGATATGATATCATCACCTTCTTGTGTGTCTTGCCGAATTTCGTCTTGTATCATGGTCATTGTCATTCCTCCTGAGAGCTCCTTGGAAGACCTCATTTTACTGCCTTGATGGGACACAAAGATGGGGGCATATGATTGCTTGTTCGGGAGTCGTGGCGCAGATGAATATGGATGACTGCCTCTGAGAGACAGGTTCTGATGATTAAATCTTTATTTAGTGCCTAGGGACTATTAATAGTGGTAGGGCCGGAGAGTCTGGATCTGAATCTTCTGTATTTCTTTTTCAAAAATGTAAACACATAGATGCAATAGAAGATCTTGTATTTCTCTTATTAGATGTAATCAAATAAATTTAATGGAATGGTATTCAGATAAAAATATTTTAGGAACAGAATTATCTTTTGGACTGAAAATAGGCATGCTTAGATCTTGCCTGGTTTGTATTTACCATAAGCTTTTTGGAATTGATATGACCATGCCTCTTCGGAGTGTCATATCTATCTTTTATTGGCCTAGAGGCCCTTCACTCTAGTTTTGATGATGATTAACTCATATAGTTATTGTTTACTAATAATCTTATGATATTTAGTTTCAGATATTTGATCAAGATACTAGTAGGTGATTAACTTCAACAAAAAGGTATTTTGGAGCTTTCACATGGTGATTCAAGAGCTCACGTGTCAAGATCGCATCTAGCACTCGGTTGGAATCAAGCTCATTTGGATCGCGTTTGGATCGAGTCGACTTGGAGACGGAGTTCTATAAGAAGACATCGGTTTGTTTAGTTTAAGATTGTTTAGGTCTTGTGTAAAGGTAGATAGTGTTGATATGCTCAAGTTCACAATACACACACAAGTTTAAAATTTCATGTTGATTTTTCGGTTTAACCGATCTTAGTTTTAAGTCAAAAACATAGATATAATACCTTTCATGTATATTGGATTCTATCCATATACAACATGCTTAAAAGTTGTTTCATTATCATGTTTTTTGTATTTGCATGAGTTTTGGAGAAAACGATTTCCATTTCAAAAATTCAAGTTTCAAAAAATACAGTTTTTGGTTTAATGCAATATTTTAAAAACATAAAAATGGTTCAAATAGTTTGTAATATATGTTGAATTTTACTCATACATATTTGTATTTCAAAGATCCAATAAGAACTAATTTTTGTGGAATTTATGGGATTTAATCAAAGATAAAAATCCAAGTTTTTAATCCCTATATTGATTGACCTGGCTGTCTGCCGGTCGACCGGTTCGGTCGACCGACGTGCATAGAACGTGCATGTAGCCAAGGCTGGGAGGCCGGTCGACCGCCGAGAGCTTCTGCTCTCTGGAAATGGCCCCGGTCGACCGCCCGGTCGACCGAGAGCTCTGCTCTCTGTTTTCAGTTTTGGTAGACCGGCCGGTCGACGGGTGGCTCAACAGTCATAAATATGACCGTGGGCCGGTCGATCGGTAGGGCAAAAATGCCCTTGCCTGCTGCCAACGGGCAGATTTGGTTTGGGATCTCCTTTCTTGAACTGTTTTAAATAAGTTTTTAGAGAACAAAATTTTCAATCTTTATAAGTATTTTACAGCAAGTTTTTAAAGAGTTTTGGGCTTAAAGATTTGATCTTTATTTTGTTTTAAAGGGTTGAAAAAATCAAAGAAAAGAAAAGTCTTTAGGAATTGGTTTCATCTTCATTTATATTTCTATCTAGAGTTTTTCCCTAGAGTTTTTCTTTGTGATTTTGATTTTCAAACTCTTTATTTTCTCACACTTGAGCTATCTATCTATCCTATTAGGATCTATTTTGTGGGAAAATTAGTTTGTGGTTGTTGATACCACTAAGAGTTGTAATCTTTCCATACTTTGTGATATCCCTCTAGTGAGAGGCGATTGTATTGATCTCCCACTAATGAGAGGTGATTGTGGAAGTGGTGTTTGTATCCCTTTAGTGAGAGGTGATTGTGAAGATTGAGTTGGAATCCCTCAAGTGTGAGGTGATTGTTATTGGTGTGGCTTTGTGCCTTATCCCTCAAGTGTGAGGTTAATAGTTGTTTAGCTTAGTGCCTTGCCTCTAGTGAGAGGTTGTATTTGTTGAGAGAAGAGTTGTGTACTCTCAAGTTGTATTTGCCCAAATCATCAGTGGAGGTTCCCTATGTGGGAAGTCATGTGTGAATAATATAGTGAAAATCCTTCTGTGTGAAGGCATGGACATAGAGCTGGGTGCTCGAACATCGAAACATATCTTGTTATTTGCGATTGATCCACTATCTCTCACTCTCTCTCTTATATTGTGCATTGCATCATATTGTTCATTTCATATATATGCTTGGGCCTGATTGTGTGTCATACTTGTGTTCAACCAAGAGAGCTTTACATAGAACCTCAACTCTTATTTAGAGGAATTTAGAGGAGATAGTCCAGAGCCCTTCACCGAGAATTCGGCTACAATCTTTGGTTATACTAAGTGTGTTGCAATTTATTTTAATTCCGCATTATTTGTCATTAGATTAGCCTTACACCTATTCACCCCCTCTTTAGGTGTAATTTCATCTTTAGTACGCTAGGTTGGCAACGGGGTGTCGATGGGTTTGCGCTATTGTCTCAGAGTGGAGGTAATCCCATCATGGTACATGTAAACTTTGGACTCTGAGTGGGAGAGATCCCAGAAGCAGAGTTGGGTTCACAGTCATCTCCGAGTTGGGGTAATCCCATCAGGGGAGCGGTGAACTTGGTAGGGATATGATAGGGAAAATACCTGCACCAAAGTACGGACTTCGAGCGAGGGACATTCCCACAACAGAGAATTTGGACTACCCGTGGGCTAATCGAGAGGAAGCTCACAGGTTGGTGCTTGTGTTATTGTCTCCGAGTAGGAGACGCTCTTATATCAGGACATACAACCGTCAAGGATCTAATGGGCTACACTCGCATCAGCGGGCAGGAACTCCGAGCGGGGGACACTCTCACATCATATGGTTTCAACTACTCATAGGCTAATCGAGAGGGAGTCAGTAGTCTGGTGCTTGCGGTACCATCTCCGAATGGGGAACACTCCTACATCGGGATGTACAAGCATCATGGATTCCGATGGGAGACACTCCCATCAGCAGGGCAAGGATTGAAATAGTTAGGAGCAAAAAATAAAATTTCATTCGATAATCCAAAATATAATACAAGGAATTTATTTAAATACTGGGGTTTATCGAAGGAGGTATTTTCCTGTCTTCGTTGGAGGTCCGAAATCACTCAATCACCTTGTACTAGGCGATTATGTGCTACGGTTGGGTAAAAGACGGAGCACTTGGCTGTCTTGCATCGGAGGCTGCCTCAGGGGTAAGAAGATACTCTTCGAGGAAGTATTGATGGATAAATTCTTTCAGGTACCGCTGGAGGATTCTGTAGTGGGCGGTCTTGTGTCCCTTACTGTTATGGTAAAAACAGAAATCTTTCACTCCGGGGAGTGCAGGTGAAATACACCTAGAGGGGGGGTGAATAGGTGTAATTGCTAATCTAATGATCTTTTTAAACTTATGAAATGAGTGATGCAACAATCTCTCAAAAACACGACTAAGAGCCGAATACCCCTTGCGAGATTCTGAACTCCTTCCTCCCAATTCCCCTTAAATGGGTTAGAGGTGCGCAATGCAACCGTGTTGTATTGAGGTGTGATTGATCAATGCCAAGTATGATGATGAAAATGAAAGGCTCACAATGTAACACAATAAGTATAGCAACACAATATTCCACAAGTAGAGGGTTAGTTACTCAAGCAAATAATTCAAGGCAATATAAAACAAGAGAAATTGAAAGCAAGAAGAACGCAAAGGCAATCGCAAACAAGGATGATTTGTTTCGAGGTTCGAGCCCGTTGCTCTAGTCCCCGCCTTCACCTCCGTGAAGGGTTTCCACTATCCCCTTAGGATCCCGTACAAGTTAGGCCTCCAAAGACCTCAAGCCCGTAGCTTCACCTTACAAAGAAACTCCACCGAGGAGCTTGTCTCCACAAGAACAAGGATTACAAATAGTGATCTTTAACTAGATCACAACACTCTTTTACAAACACTCTCACTCTTTTACAACTTCACTTATAGAAAGAATATGAAATTTTTGGCTCTATGAAGTGTGGTGAGAAAAGCTTCAGTTGTAGAGTGATATTAGAGATCAAACAACAACTGAAAAACCAATTTGAAAGAATGGAAATTAAAGCTTTAAACTATTTTTCTCTTTCACTTGAAAACAATGAAAACTTGTATTTTTTCTTGGTGAATAACTAAGGCCTATTCCCCACTATTTATAGGGAGAGAATAGGTTAAAAACTCTGATTTTTCCAGCTAATTTGATCAGAAAAAGAGTCCCAACAACTCCTAAAAACTCTGTAAAAGAGAAAACCAAAAACAGATTTTCAGAAACTCTAAAAGAGGAAAGAGCCGTTATGGCCTGTTGCAGGCCTACCGGTCAACTGCCGGTCGACCGGGTCCCTGCTGGCAAAAGAGCCGTTGCGACTTCGGTCGACTGCCAGTCGACCGATCCAACAAAGGAAACACAGTTTCCTTCTATCGGTCGACCGACCCAGTCGACCGAAAAGATACAGAGAGCAACCATCTCTTTTCGGTCGACCGGTCTGTTGGTCCGGTCGACCGACAGACATGCACAACCTGTGCATGTCCGGACATAGCAGCCGGTCGACTGCCGGTCGACCGGTCTGCCTGAAATAGTCTTTTTCTGGGCAGATTTTTGAGTTAGAAAAATTTGTAAAAAATCTTTTAAAAACTCTGGAACTAAGTGTTATGCTGAACTTTGTTTATATACATGTTTTAAATACGTTTTTGAAGATATAAAGCTTTGAGTACATGTATGTATAAACCAAGGCATAAACTTAGAAATAAACATTTTCAAAAACATAGAAACATTCAAAACAAATGTGTGTGCAAATCCTAGAGCCAAATTTCACATATTCAATCTTTAACAAAACTACACTTACAAACTTCTAGGTCTTCAAGACTTCAACATGGGCAATCTTCACTTGATCTTCAATATTGTACTTTGAGCCCAATTTGACTTGTCTTGAGTCCAATGTACCTTCCTTTAGGGAAGAATTCATCTCTTTAATATATAAACCTGAAACACACTTAAACAACAATTTATATTAGTACAAATAACTAATATGTTTTGTAATCATCAAAATACACTAAACATGGGTTGATTGTAACCTTGGGCCAACAATCTCCCCCTTTTTGATGATGACAAAACATATGAGTTATTAAACAAATAAAGGAGGAAAGAGCTTGGAAAGCTCCCCCTTAAACAATGCTATGTATTTAACATGAATATGAACAACTATGTAAGCATACATAAAGCATTGAAAAATATCATCACCAAAAATAAACTATCATAAGGAATAAAAAAATTTAAAACAAACAACATATATTTTCTCCATATATTTTGTATCAATAACAAAATTTAAAACAAACAACATATATTTTCTCCATATATTTTCTCCCCCTTTTTGTCATACATCAAAAAGGGTTAAAAAAATTTTAAGACAAAACAAAACAAACATATTAGAAACCAAAACAAAACAAGCTAAGATATTTTAAGTATCAATCTTACATACATTCAATTCACCACAAATAAATGAAAATCTTGCATAATCTAAAGGTTTTGTGAAAATATCTGCAAGTTGAAAATCTGTGGAAACAAAATCAATATCTATGTCACCTTTTTCAAAGTGATCTCTAAGAAAATGATATCTAATGTCTATATGTTTGGTTTTACTATGTTGATTAGCATTTTTGGTCATGTGAATAGCACTAGTATTATCACAATAAATCTTAACATGATCAAAATGTAAATCAAAATCGAGAAGAGTATGTTTCATCCAGAGTACTTGTGCACAACAAGCTCCGGCTGCTACATACTCCGCCTCGGCGGTTGAAAGGGCTACACTATTTTGCTTCTTGGAAGACCAAGACACAAGACAATTGCCCAAAAATTGGCAAGTGCCACTTGTGCTCTTCCTATCTACCCTACAACCGGCATAGTCGGCATCCGAATAACTAGTCATGGTAAATTGGTTAGTTTTCGGATACCACAAACCTAAATCAATTGTGCCCCTAAGATACCTAATTATGCGTTTTACCGCTATTAAGTGTGATTCCTTAGGACATGATTGAAAACGTGCACATAAACATACGGAAAACATTATATCCGGCCTACTAGCCGTGAGATAGAGTAAACTACCAATCATGCTACGAAATAATTTGATGTCTACTTCCTTACCTTGTTCGTCCTTGTCAAGTTTCGTAGTGGTTGCCATGGGAGTCTTTGCTACTTTGGATCCTTCAAGCCCGAACCTCTTGATGAGTTCTTTGGTGTACTTGGCTTGGTTGATGAATGTCCCATCACTACGTTGCTTGATTTGAAGTCCAAGGAAGAAGTTGAGCTCCCCCATCATAGACATCTCAAATTCCTTTTTCATGCATGACTCAAAATTCTTGCAAAGTGAAACATTAGTAGATCCAAAAATAATGTCATCAACATAAATTTGAACTATGAGGATATCTTGATCTATATGTTTGGTAAATAATGTTTTATCAACTTTTCCTTTCTTAAAATCATTTGAAAGCAAAAATGAAGACAATCTTTCATACCAAGCCCTAGGGGCTTGTTTCAAACCATATAGTGCTTTATCTAATTTATAAACATAATTAGGGTGTGTAGGATCAACAAACCCGGGGGGTTGTTCAACATACACCTCCTCATCAATATAACCATTAAGAAAAGCACTCTTTACATCCATTTGAAATAACTTAAAATCTTTAAATGAGGCATATGCTAAGGTCATCCGTATGGCTTCGAGCCGTGCTACGGGTGCAAAGGTTTCTTCAAAATCGATTCCCTCGATTTGAGTGTAACCTTGGGCAACTAACCTAGCCTTGTTTCTAACTACATTACCCGATTCATCCAACTTGTTCTTAAAGATCCATTTAGTACCAATAGTTGGTCTATCTTGGGGCCTAGGAACAAGATGCCATACTTGGTTGCGCTCAAATTGATTGAGCTCCTCTTGCATAGCAAGCAACCAATATGAATCGGCCTCGGCCTCGAGGACATTTTTAGGTTCTATGTGTGAAATAAAAGCAAAGTTACCACAAAACTCTTGAATCGTAGAGCGAGTGGTTACCCCTTTTGATACTTCACCTATGACGAGGTCCTTGGGATGATGAGGATTGAATCTCCAATCCTTTGGTAGTGGTTGAGAGGGCTCCTCTTCATTTGCTTGATGTTCATTTCCATGAGCCTCTTCCACTTTGGCTTCACTTCCATCACCATCCTTTGGCTTGTCTCCCATGGTAGAAGCATCCTCCAAGGTCACTTTCTCCAACCCTTCATCTAAAGCATCAATTTCTACACAATTCTTAACAAACTTGTTAGATTCCTCAAATTTAACATGAATAGATTCCTCAATAGTCAAAGTTGACCTATTGAAGACTCTATAAGCCTTACTAGTATTTGAGTAACCTACAAAAATAGCCTCATATGATCTAGCATCAAATTTTCCCAAATTAATATTTGTATTTAAAACAAAACATTTGCAACCAAACACTTTGAAATAAGAAACATTAGGTTTTCTAGAAAAATACATCTCATAAGAAGTCTTAGTAGTATTTTTACATAGGAAAACACGATTTGCAATGTAACATGAAGTATGAACGGCCTCGGCCCACAAATAATGTGGTAGACCATATTCATTTAACATTGTCCTAGCCATCTCTTGTAAAGTACGATTTTTCCGCTCAACTACTCCATTTTGTTGTGGAGTTCTAGGACAAGAAAGTTCATGTTTTATTCCATGTTCCTCACAAAAAGTGGTAAAGGAAAGGTTAATGAACTCACCTCCTCTATCACTTCTTATTTTAATTATTGAGGAGTCATTTTCCTTTTCAACTCTTTTCTTAAAGGCTTGAAAATGTGAAAAGGTTTGACTTTTATGTTCAAGAAAATAAACCCAAGTAAAACGCGAAAAATCATCTACTAAAACATAAGCAAATCTACTCCCACTTAAACTTTTGGTTTGTGTAGGGCCAAATAAATCCATGTGGATTAGCTCCAATGGACGTGATGACATGATATCCTTAATTGATTTGAATGAGGACTTAGTTTGTTTCCCAAATTGACATGCGTCACAAACTCGGTCCTTTTCAAAGTTCAATGAAGGAATACCCTTCACCATTTCCTTAGAGTTAAGCCTAGAAATATGGTCAAATGAAACGTGGCCTAATCTCCTATGCCATAACCAAGAGTCGTCATTGAGGGCTTTTAAACATGTTATATTACATATTTAGCATATCTATCATATATACATTACTTTCACGAAAACCGGAAAATACACAAACATTAGAATTTTTGTCAACTATTTTACAAGCAATATCATCAAAAATAACATTAAATCCTTTATCACATAATTGACTAATGCTCAAGAGATTATGCTTAAGCCCGTCTACTAAAACTACATTTTCAATTAAAGGAGAAGTGCCAAGCTTTACATTACCAATACCAATGATTTTACCCTTGGCGTCATCTCCGAAGGTGACGGTGCCACCTTCATGATATCTTGATAGGGTTGCAAAGTTGTTGATGTCCCAAGTCATGTGCCTTGAGCAACCGCTATCAAGATACCACAAACCTCTACGTCGTTGGGCTTTGGAAAGTACCTATATCATTTAAAACAATTGTTGACTTTGGTACCCAAACTTTCTTGGGTCCTTGAAAGTTAGTGTTACGAACCCAAACATTATGAGATGATGCACTTAGTCTATCATAACAAAAATTAGCTAAGTGTCCTTTCCGTCCACAATGTGAACATGTGTACACTTTTCTATACATAAATGCATGGTGTGTATGTGAAGTGTGAGCATGCTTTGGGGGTTTACCATGATGCATAGGTTGTGTAGCATGTACATGAGCATGAGCATGAGCATGATGAACATTTTTCTTAGGAGCTTGTTTCTTAGGAAACATATTCTCCATCTTCTTCTTATCAAACTCACTACACTTTTTCAAAACAACATCTAATGAGTCTAATCTTTCCTTAAGCATGGCAATCTCATTAGAATCTACAAATGGGGTCTTTCCTTTACAAGCAATCTTATATTTTTCAAAATCATTTTTAGTGAAAACTAAAGAAGAATGCAAGTCATTATTTTCTTTAGAAAGATTTAACACTTGAATACTCAAAGACTCATTATCCTTTTTCATTTTCAAGTACTTTTTCTTCATGAAGTCATAATTTTGAGAAAGTTCTATAAATGCTTCACTTAACTCATCCATGGATAAATCTTCATCAAAAGGAGTTGAGGGGGTTACCTTGCTTGTGCTCTCATTTGCCATGAAGCACATATTGGCGGTGTCGATCTCCTCCTCGGATTCACTTTCGTCATCCCATGTTGCTTTCATAGCCTTCTTCTTGTATGGCTTCTTGGATGAAGATGGCTTCACTTGGTCCGGACACTCCGCTACAATGTGTCCCGGCTTTTGGCAATTGAAGCATATGATCTTTCTCTCTTCTTTGCCTCCTTGCCATCTCCTCCGTCCTTGGAACTTTGCCTTGTTGTACATCCTCCGGACGTTTTTGACTAGAAGTGAGAGCTCCTCGTCATCTTCTTCTTCATCATCTTCGTCGGAGTAAGTAGCATGACTTTTGAAGGCAATGGTCTTCTTTTTGGAGGGTGCCATGTCCTCCCTTGCCTTCCTCTCCATCTCATGGGTTTTTAAATTCCCAATGAGTCCGATGAGCTCAATCTCATCTTTATCATTGAGTTCCTTCAATGTTGTAGCTTTCACTTCCCATGATGGAGGAAGAGCCCGGATGATCTTTCTCACCCTTTGGTCATTGTTGATGTCTTCACCTAGAGAAGAAAGCCCATTAGTAATCTTAGTAAATTTAGTAACCATATCATCTATGGTTTCATGTTCTTGCATGCTAAAATTTTCATATTGGGACCGAAGAAGGTCTATCTTGGCCCTCTTCACTTGTGATGTCCCCTCATGTGTTACTAGCAAATGGGTCCAAATCTCATAGGCGGATTTGCAATGGATGACTCTAGCTATGTCATCATCATTGAGGGCTTGTAGGAGTGCATAATGAGCCCTAGCATTGGCATCAAACTCCTTGGTCTCAATTTCGGACCAAGTAGATTCATCACCATCGGGGGTACTAAATTGTTTAGTCACGGCCTTTGCAACTCGGCTACCTAGAGATTGCAAGAAAACGGTCATCTTAACCTCCCATATGGGAAAGTTAAGTCCATCAAACTTAGGGGGTGTCTTAATACCATCGGCCATGTTTACTATGTGGAAATGAATGAAATGATTAGCAATATGAGGATCTCTCTAAGGTTGTTAAGCCAAATCCTAGAGTCCAAGCTCTGATACCAATTGAAATACACCTAGAGGGGGGGTGAATAGGTGTAATTGCTAATCTAATGATCTTTTAAACTTATGAAATGAGTGATGCAACAATCTCTCAAAAACACGACTAAGAGCCGAATACCCTTGCGAGGTTCTGAACTCCTTCCTCCCAATTCCCCTTAAATGGGTTAGAGGTGCGCAATGCAACCGTGTTGTATTGAGGTGTGATTGATCAATGCCAAGTATGATGATGAAAATGAAAGGCTCACAATGTAACACAACAAGTATAGCAACACAATATTCCACAAGTAGAGGGTTAGTTACTCAAGCAAATAATTCAAGGCAATATAAAACAAGAGAAATTGAAAGCAAGAAGAACGCAAAGGCAATCGCAAACAAGGATGATTTGTTTCGAGGTTCGAGCCCGTTGCTCTAGTCCCCGCCTTCACCTCCGTGAAGGGTTTCCACTATCCCTTAGGATCCCGTACAAGTTAGGCCTCCAAAGACCTCAAGCCCGTAGCTTCACCTTACAAAGAAACTCCACCGAGGAGCTTGTCTCCACAAGAACAAGGATTACAAATAGTGATCTTTAACTAGATCACAACACTCTTTTACAAACACTCTCACTCTTTTACAACTTCACTTATAGAAAGAATATGAAATTTTTGGCTCTATGAAGTGTGGTGAGAAAAGCTTCAGTTGTAGAGTGATATTAGAGATCAAACAACAACTGAAAAACCAATTTGAAAGAATGGAAATTAAAGCTTTAAACTATTTTTCTCTTTCACTTGAAAACAATGAAAACTTGTATTTTTTCTTGGTGAATAACTAAGGCCTATTCCCCACTATTTATAGGGAGAGAATAGGTTAAAAACTCTGATTTTTCCAGCTAATTTGATCAGAAAAAGAGTCCCAACAACTCCTAAAAACTCTGTAAAAGAGAAAACCAAAAACAGATTTTCAGAAACTCTAAAAGAGGAAAGAGCCGTTATGGCCTGTTGCAGGCCTACCGGTCGACTGCCGGTCGACCGGGTCCCTGCTGGCAAAAGAGCCGTTGCGACTTCGGTCGACTGCCAGTCGACCGATCCAACAAAGGAAACACAGTTTCCTTCTATCGGTCGACCGACCCAGTCGACCGAAAAGATACAGAGAGCAACCATCTCTTTTCGGTCAACCGGTCTGTTGGTCCGGTCGACCGACAGACATGCACAACCTGTGCATGTCCGGACATAGCAGCCGGTCGACTGCCGGTCGACCGGTCTGCCTGAAATAGTCTTTTTCTGGGCAGATTTTTGAGTTAGAAAAATTTGTAAAAAATCTTTTAAAAACTCTGGAACTAAGTGTTATGCTGAACTTTGTTTATATACATGTTTTAAATACGTTTTTGAAGATATAAAGCTTTGAGTACATGTATGTATAAACCAAGGCATAAACTTAGAAATAAACATTTTCAAAAACATAGAAACATTCAAAACAAATGTGTGTGCAAATCCTAGAGCCAAATTTCACATATTCAATCTTTAACAAAACTACACTTACAAACTTCTAGGTCTTCAAGACTTCAACATGGGCAATCTTCACTTGATCTTCAATATTGTACTTTGAGCCCAATTTGACTTGTCTTGAGTCCAATGTACCTTCCTTTAGGGAAGAATTCATCTCTTTAATATATAAACCTGAAACACACTTAAACAACAATTTATATTAGTACAAATAACTAATATGTTTTGTAATCATCAAAATACACTAAACATGGGTTGATTGTAACCTTGGGCCAACAGCAGGATCATGTTGGATCGACTTTGGGCGTCTTAGCCATGGTTGGTCCTTGATGGCACTGAAAATTTTGTTGACGGGAAGCTCAGTGGGGTGAAGTATCATTCTGCTCTGAAGGCTTAAAGTAGTTTTGGATAGAGAATCAAGAACGTCTGCTTCTTGAAGATGGGTTGCCTCCAATTCTAGTTGTTGGTATGGGTTGGAGTCTTACGCTGCGAGTTTATCTTCTCCTCATCATTGCCACTTTGAGAGAGTGTTTGACAAAACTCTTCATAGCCTCCCCAACTTAATGTAAGGCTAGGCCTGAGCCAAGACTTCACTTATTCGTGTGACCTCATGCTTTAGCAGGTGTTTATATAGAGGGTGAGGGACCTGCAGTTCGCTGATGAATGCGAGTGTAGATATATCTTCCCTACAACTGAGAACCTTGGTAAGCTGGTTCTGAAAGTAGCTGATGTAGGACTTGAGGCTGTCACTCTGCCTCATTTTGATGGAGAGGAGATGATGGTTATTTTCCTTGGCCTCTCGGCGGAAGGCGTATGGAGTGAGGAAAGCCTCGTTTATCTCCTCAAAATTGTTAAGAGAATGTGGCGCAAGGAGTAGAACCAATCCGAAATCACACCTTTCAAGCTGGATAAAAGGTTAAACACATGAGGGTGTTGTTGTGGGAGTGGCCTATTATCTGATCCCGGAAGTGACTGATGTATGAAACTGGGTAGCTCACTCTGAAATAATAGTCAAAGGTCGAAGTTGAGAACTTCTTCAGGAACTCACACTCTGAGATCTCTTTAGAGAGGGGAGTCGGAGATTTTGGCCAACTGCTAGTGTTGGTCCACTAAGGAACTGCAACTTTGCCTCTTAGATCAGCCATTAGACTAGTTCTCGAGGATTTTGATATCGAGGAGCTCTTCAATCTTTCTCTGAGTATAGCTACATTGAACCCCTATTTGGTAATGAGGCGAGTCTTTTTCATTGTTAGAGCTGTCTTTGTACAGGGGAGACGCTGGTCTAAGCCACCTCAGATTCATGATGGGCATATCGCTCTGTCTTTCCAACTCCAATTTCGTCCACCGATTGTACCGAGTGCCTTGGAGGGCGGCAATCTGAGACTAAAATTAGTCGTTGAGTTGCGTCAATACCTCCTATTCACAAATAGCGTTCTTGCAATCGAGAATCACCTGTTCTCGATCGCGATTTTGACCAAACTTGTTGCTCCTTTTCTATTCTTTCATATCGTCGAGCATCTGAAGGATTTGGCCTTCAAAAACGATGGTTGGGTGTTGGTGGTTATCCTCTTAAATGAAGAGGAGACGGTGTCATTTGTCGCGCGTTCGCGACTGGCGGCCTGTGAGGGGACTGTCCCAATGTTGAGATTAATCTCGCCTTTGGATGTGGCATCGTTGTTGATGATCGTCTGCTTCTTAGGGGCCATTGACGCTAGGGGAGAGGCTTTTGAGTAAGATTTGGTTAGAAGGAAGGGAGATCTCGAGTATAAACTCAAGATCTCAATAAAAGCACCCATTTGTGGGGGAGAAAATCTCACCAATTCGCGGTGGATGAATTTTTGCCATAAGCAATTGGATGCTCCCCGATTCGACCTGTCGGAGTACACAGAAAAGAGACACCTTTAGAGTTAGGAGTATCGATATGGTGCCGGCTTAAGACCCTTATCGTGAGAATCAGTAGTGGAAAGGATAGGGGGCCATCACAGAAAAACTGTCGGTGTGGTGGAAGGTTGGACTAGCGCAGAGAAACAACTAGCGTAGTAGGATGGACTAGCACAAGAAAATTGCAAATGTGTAGTGGGATGAATTAGCACTAAGAAACTGCTAGTGTGTAATGGTGGATTAGAGCAGAAAAAATTTTAATGTAGTGGGATGTGTGTGCTTTGAGGATTAGAGAAGCGATCTCCTTCTCCTTAGAGAAGAAATATAGTATATACCTGACAAGGCTGCTGAATGGAGGCAGAATTGATGGATTGTGGTAATTCTACGATCTGCACGTACTAGACTTATTGTAACAATAATGATCACTAGCCAAGCTAGGAAATCTGCCACTGACCATAACTGTCGGCGCTGAGAAGGGTGTTACACGTTATGGATGTGGGGGAGGATATAGCTACATAACTGTCGGCGGAGATTAAGGATGATCTGTTATTGGAGTTTCATGTTCAGAGCTGAAGCCTTCAGAATAGAGAGGGTTTTGGAGTGAAGCAGACCCTGAGGTATAAGTACTTCAGAGTGGTAAAGGCATGGAGACGTAAAGGTCTCAGAATAGTGGAATATGACTATGGGTCGAAAACGTCTTTGGGATAGAGGGCAGCTCCAGGTAGGCTGGATATGACAAAGGCTTCGGGATGAACTCTGAGAATTGTGAATGTCATGAGGGAACCCTTCGGTAGTTTGAACATGTGTCATCATCCTAACACGAGTTAAATTTTAACCACTACACATGTAAATATTGGAAAGCTCTTGTATGATCTAGGAGGAACATGTACCTGAGATACCATTCAATAGAACTCCGTCAGATGGTGTACTAAAACTCTAATAAGACAAATGAAACCATTAGAATAATCATTAAATAAACTCTAAACCGCATGATTTTTATGTGTATATCTTAGGATATGCAGATCATAATATATGGTCAGATTGTAAAAGACGATAGAGAGATAAGAGTTTGATGTGTCATCTAAGAAATTCCATTAGATGACATCTAAAGTATATTTTTTTTCTCATGTTTTAATAAGAAAATAATGAACATATTACACGTAGGGATGATAATAGGTTGAGGCTAGACCGGACCTAAGGTAGGCCCTGACCGGCCACGACCATAAAATACTTAGGGCAATAAATCCGACCCAACCCTGACCCTGGGCCCTAATTTAGTTGACTCTGGCTCCGGCCCCACGACCTTACGCCCGACTCTCGAGCTTCCGTTTAGACCTTAATGCTATTTAAAAATTAAAAAAGATAGAAAATATTCATTATTTTTCTTGCTTATTTATCTCAAATTTTATGTTTTCTAAGATTAAGAGCAGTGGCGGAGCCAAAAAATTTTGAGGGGGACAAAAAATACACTGCATATAATATTATAAAAAAAATCATAATGATACAACATAAAGAATATATATTTCTATTATTTAGAATTCAAACAATTTTTCACCAACCTAGAAATTTTCTATATTATACTTAAATGCATCGACAATGATTATAGAAATCAACTTACCTTCAAAAGATGATGATTTTCTTCTTTCTCCCTTTTTTTTCTTCTCCTAGTTTTTGTCTTTTCACTTTTTCTTCTTTTTTTCCCCCCTTTTTGGTGGTTTAACATTAATGAAGAGACTTTTATGTTGGATTCAAATTTTTTCTTCTTTTTTTAAATATAAGTCGGATACAAGTGGGATTAAAGTTTAAACCTCTTGCCAAAACTGCAAAGAAGTTTTACCACAATTCTACAATGGCACTTGTGACTCAAAATTAGAATAATGCAAAACTGAAACTCAAATTTATTGGGAATAAACCACTTTGCATCAGCCAATTTTTTATATACCCAATGACTAGAGTTAACTCACGCGTGGCAGCTTGACGCATGATTTCTTTTGTAATTAAATAGTTATAAATGTGAATTTATGAGTTTACAATTATTATGCTTCACCACTTTCTTTTTTTGTAAAATGCTATATCTATTTCTATTAGCTACATATCCCATGGGAAAAAAAATGGCTGTTTGGACTACTCAAGATATTAATGGGTGAGGGCAAAACATAGGCGCAAATACTCTTTTTCTCATTTAGCAGGAAAGGCAAATTTTTACCTCATATCTCTAATAGGAGGAATATTCAGAATTTAGGTGTAACTTTTGTCACATATTTTCATAAAGAGGAAACTCAAAATTTGAGGTCGGCCACTTGCCTAATCACGCCCTGCCCTAAATCCGCCCCCTAACGAAGAGTCTTTACTTTGAACTTTTAATTTTGAAAAATTAATACTAATTTGTAGTGTAATAGTAATATTAATAAAAAAATAAGCATGTTGGATATTGAATTTGAAATTGGCAAAAAATGGGCCTCTTTTAAGAGTTAGGGGTTAGGGTTGGGGCTCGGGATGGGCCTAATGTAAACCCCTGCACCAACCTGAGATTAAAACAATGTCCTGATCGCTACTCATTAGCTGGTTGGGCCTAGGCTTTTCTCGGGCCAGGTTCAGGGCCCACAAGTCAGCTCCAACCCATTATCGTCCCTAATCACACATAAAAAAATGTTTTCCCTTGACGCAGAAAAGAAGAAAGAAACATTCAAAGAGATTGTGGGGAATTACACTATTGATGGCTTATGCTCCATGTCTTGGGGTCCAAGACAACAGATTAGGTTCATGTGTGTGAGCCACAAGTGCATATTTTATAACATGATCAATTTTATGTTGACACTTGGATAAACTATCAAGTTTCAAGAGGACAAAATTTTAAAGTTTTTAGAGCTCTTATAATATTATAAAAGAGCCACTCTCACGTGTCAGCACAAAATTGAACCCCTTATAAAATATGTGTGTGACTCACATACATGAAATTGAGCCCCTGGTAGGGGTGCCATCGGATCGGATACGGATCGGATATTGTCTTTACCATATCCTTATCCGCACCCATCCTTCGGATACAGATACGGATACAGATATTGACGGATGTGAAAAAATGATATTTGTATCCGTCAAAATCGGATATCGGATATAGATCGGATATTAGAGGATCGGATGCGGATACTAATCGGATATGTAAAAATAGATACAGTTAAGGATAAACTAAACAGATATACTCATGTTACTTTTTATTTCATTTAAAATAATATTAAATGTGTACGTACTATAATATTATTGTTTACATATCAATGTTTACACTGTATCCATTGTCATTTAGCTTCTATAGTAATAGATTACACGACTTCCGGTGCTAAATACTGATTCAGATGCCACGTTTGATGTCAAAATACTCAAAATATCTAATGCTATTCTTGCAAGAATCGGATATTTTTCACTATTACTTTTTCACCAACTCAAAATATCAAAATATATTGCCTCATTTCACCGAAAAATAGTCTCTTCCATATATATATCATTATCAAGCACCTAGCTTTAGGATATCAGATCGGATACGGATAGGATAGGATATTGCTTTTACTATATCCGTATCCGTACCCAACTTTCGAATACAGATACGAATACGAATATTGATTGATGTGAAAAAATAATATCCGTATCCGGGTTGGAGCCGGATTCGGATGCGGATCTCCACGGATAATCCGCATCCGGTGGCACCCCTAACCCCTGGACAACTACCCTTAATTCTCTATGGTGTTAGAGCAAAGCAAATTTGAGAGGCGGTTTCCGGGCCTTTGGGATTTCAATTTTTTCGGAACCCGTCCCCGGATTGCTCCAAATCATAGGATAACCTGAGACCTAGCTGTCTTTATTTATTTAGTTTTTTGTCAGTCGAAGGTCAAAACAGATCCTTACAGTTTCTCTACGAAAACTCAGGCATCTTCTTCAGCCAGCTACCTCAACTCCAGGGGAAAAGATGCAGTGAGCTCGAAATCTTGGACCTCGTCGTTGGGGACGTCCTTTGGGCCCTGTGGCTGGACTGAAATGATAAGTTCTTTATGGATAATTCCAAGTCTATATCTCAACTTATTTACCAGGTTTTTTCTCCATCATTTCATTTTTTTTTTTTTTTTTTTTTTTTTTAAGAAGATAATTCTCTTTCTTTTCTTTGTGGGCTGGTACCGCAGTCAGAAAGGCGAAGTTGAGGACCTGGACACTTTTCCTGTTGAACCCTGGAAGCAGGATGCTCTTTTGTTATTGACATGCGGGATACATTACTTACATACCTTCGCCTTCCTCCCTCTTGAAGGGGTGTGCTTCCTCGATACTTAAGGTGGCATGTGGGGTGCATGTTCTCTGATTCAAAATTATTTTTGCTGGTCAGAACTTCATTCTTCTTGGCCTTTTGTTACTTTTCAGTTAGGGTATCTCCCAGTAGATCATTTGCCATGTATTAATATGATGTATCTCTGATGTCACACTGTGAGACTCGTTCCTTTGTACTGTACCTGGGTTGTGTGTTTCATTATTTATCCTCAATGAAACAGCGTGGTTGTTTCACCTTTGATTCAAAAAAAAATTTACAAATGAGAGCATTTTCTCCTACTTGATGAATAGAATATTGTTTTTAAACAAAAACCATGATATTGCTTAGGATTCGGTGGTCTCTCATTATTCAAATTCGGTGTGTTTATAAATAAGTCAAGTCTCACAGGCCATTGGAAAGATTTTTTTTCCAGTACTAATTAATTAATCCAATCTGGCAGCACCTAGCTCGGTCACTCCAGTACTAATCTCAAGGAAAAGCTGAGATTAACTAACATCCTTCTGAAAATTCTAACACAAACCCCTACAACGCGGTATCATGCAACCAAGCTTGATCCAAGTTATGATTATTCAAAGTCAACAGAAACTGGGTCTCATTCCTCCACCTATCGCTCTCACAACGTCCCAGTAACGTTAGCTTAATTAAACTTTAGTTAGCCACAACCCCAACTCAACTGATGACTTCGTCTCCCAGTTCCCTGGTCAACAATCTCAACGAGTCCAGCCCATTCGACACGACAATATCATCTTCACTTCACTTTCTTTCCTTTGCTACAAATACTTGCACAACACAACTTGTTCAAACTCCAACAAACAAGCAAATAGCAAATTCCAAATGGCGAAACAGAGCACAATGATCTCAGAGAAAGAGCAAGAGGTGAAACCCCTCACCTTCCTATCGGCGGCCCCGTCCCCCGCCGTGGCCCCGCTCCCCACCACCGACGAGGAAGCCAACTCTCGCTGGTCCTCCGTCCAGTACCTCCGCAGGCGCCGCACCGTCTTCTGGTGCTGCGGCTGCTGCGGGGCCACCGTGGTGGTGCTCGGCCTCGTCATCCTCATCCTTGCCTTCACCGTGTTCAAGGTCAAAGACCCCGTCCTCACCCTCAACAACCTCTACATCGAGGGCCTCGGCAGCGACATCGGCACCATCGCCAACCCCGTGTCGGTCAACGCCACGCTGATCGCCGACGTGTCCATCGAGAACCCGAACGTGGCGTCGTTCAAGTACCACAACAGCACCACGGAGTTCTACTACCAGGGGCAGACGGTGGGGGTGGCGTACGCGCTGGAAGGGATGGTGGGGGCCCACAAGACGGAAACGATGAACGTGACGGTGGAGGTGCTGGTTGACCGAGTCGGGAAGACCGGCGCCACGGGGAACATACTCAACGGCAGGCTGGTCAACGTCACCACGTTCACGGACTTGAACGGGAGGGTGGACGTGTGGGGGATCTACAAGAGGGATATTGAGGTGATGCTCAACTGCAGCATGAGCCTGGACGTAACGATTCAGGCGCAGGAGATCAAGAACAAAGTTTGTGTAGCTAATGTTCGGTGAAAGAGTTGATTTCAGGGTGGTTTTCCTTTTTAGCTTTTGTTACTTGAGCTGAAGAGAGATTTTATGAGCTATTTTGTAAATAGATTAGATTGTATTTTATTTTATATGATGATTTATGGGATATGTACGTTTTAATTGTTGAAGACGATGGCCAAGGGGAACTGATTTCATTGTAAAAGTAAGCAATCGTGTGTCAATTGCGTGGGCGGCTGGGCAACGACTATGAGAATGGACAGCTGACCAGCTGTTGCCCGTGACCCGCGCGCTTGGCCGCGGGCGCCGCGCAAGGAGAAGGGTCTGTTTGGATTTAAGGAATTGGTGTGAAGTGAGGAAGTAGGAAGTAAGATTTATTTCCTTTAGGAAAAAGGGAAATGAGTAGTAAGTTTTCTGGTGTTTGGATGGTTGTTGGGAAGTGTGGTTTGGAAAATGTTTTGTCGTTTCCGGTGTTTGGATGGTAATGAAAAGTGGAAGTGGCAAAGTTGACCACAAAGTTGACCGCAAAATAATATTAAAATAAAAATTAATTAAGAAAAATAAAAAATAGATTGTAATTAGAATGCAAGTGAGATTTACATGACCAAAAAATTAACTGTTTTATGCTATAACTTATTATAAATGAGATTTACATGACCACAAAATTAACTGTAGCACTCTGGAAGTGAGAAAATGGTTGTGTAAAAGAGAGATGAAAAAGGAAATTGGGGTTTTCTTATTTTCCTTTTCCGGTGTTTGGATAGATAGGGAAATGAGCAATTATACTTCCCCACTTCCTCACTTCACTCCGATTCCTTACATCCAAACACGCACACAATCATTCACATGGATGGAGAATTTAGTTTGTTAAGGTTAGGAGAGAGTCAGACTGGCTCTCATCCCTTGATTCAGGATGTGGCTGTTTGGATTAACTTAGGCTGTGTTTGTTTTGGTGGAAGAGGGGGAAGAGAGTGTTTGGATCATTGAGAAAGAGGAAGGTGAGCTCGGAGCTTGTCTGAGCTGGCTGCTGGCGTGGTCGGGCAAGCGGATCAAGGGGTGTATCTTATGTTTTCCCTATGATTCATTTTGTATTGGATACTTGTAATGCTAGCATGTCCTTACTTTCATTATATTCTCTTTAATGAAATAAGCAAGCCTACTCCAATGCAGGTTTACTTTTTCCCTTGGTAATCTTTGCATTTTCTCCTCAGCAATTGACTAGAAGGGTGGGCTTGCACCCAACTTTCACTAGAAAAAAGAACTTGAAAATTATTGTTTACTAATATTTTAAGTCAGAAATCATGAGAAAACTTTATACTTAGTTCTCACCGTAAGTGAGAAATCACGAGAAAACTTTATACTCAGTGTTCTCACTGAGGAAACAGACTGATAGGAATTAGGTAATCACTGGCTCATAATGATTTCAAAGAGACGTAAAAGGTTTACTAGTATTTGGATAAAAGAGACTGTTGTGATCTTTGATTTTATTTTTATTTTTCTATTTTTTTATTTTTATTGCAACTAAGATTTGCCGAGTCCAATTGAGAAGAAGAATTGATAATGCCTCCTCTTTTAACACCTTAATTTTAAGTTGGAACAAAACCCGTCCGCTCCTTGGCCATGCTACCTATATATGAAATGATACTTAGAATGCTTTCTTTTAAGTTTCAGTTTTTATCTAATTCATTGTAAACTTATAAAATCAGACTTTTTCATCTCCTCCTCTTTTCATTGATCTCATTGATCATCGAGGGTTGTTTTATCTTTCTTCTTCTTTTCGTTAGAAAACAAATCATACCTGCTGGCAAGTGGATTTTGTCTCAACTTAAAAGAATTTACACTCCAAGATAAAAATATAAAGATTTTAGAAGTAAAAACAAAATTATAAACATGTTAATATGAAAAAAAATTTTAAAAAAAGAAAGAAATACTAACAACAGATACAACACTGCTCACAAACCAATGGAAAGTGAAAGAAGTATAGCAAAGGAAGTTGACTTTATTCATCGAGGGCCAGTTCAAAGTTCAAAGAAGCCACAACCACCCTGAAACCTTGTTTGAATTAAAAATAAATTTTCCAACAACAAACCAATTTATGGAATTAAGGAACAGAATTTTTCTCCCATGTTTCCATCAAAAACTTCAGAATCAATTCAACTTCCACAACCTCTTGGAGTTAGGACCCACATGGGAACGCCTAAAGCATAGAGATTGAGTCTTATATTTTAAAAGGTTAAATTACACAAAACTCTCTGTAATATTAAAATATGGCAATTGACTTTTCTGTAGCATTGGATTCAAAGAATATTCTATCAGGTTATAGAAATATCCGTGTGTTTTATTTTGGATTATGCAAAAAGGGGAAGAAACAGACAACACTTTGCAAAGAATATTTTAATACATTATAAATAAAAATGAGAGAATATTTGTCAATACTAATAGAATATGGAGTTTGCTATCAAACCCGAATCCATGGAACAAGAACATTTGGTGCAAACAATTAGTAGAAGAGGTTTTCTATAATTTAGCCTATTTTAAATTATTCAAAATTTATTCAAAAGAATTTAGAGATTACTCGTGACGAAAATAAAATAAGAGAGAACTTATTGGGATGATTTCAATATGTATCAGGTATGGCTATGAATTGGGCTCACCCTGACTCGGCTCTGACTCAAATCGGTCCGGTTAAAATCGAGTTTGCTCTAAACATTTATAATTTACAATTTGACTTGTTTTAGCCTATTTTTTAGTTGGGCCATATTTCGGCTTACGATGTGTGGCCCGATGGGCTTTAAATGAGATGTCTACGTATCATTACCCCTAATTTTTCGTGGGATTTGCACAAGAAATAGATATTTATATTACCGTTTTTATCTTATTTTTGAATTATTGCACATTTTATAGAATCTATCGCACTCATATTCTTAGAGAACCATAATATCTCTCTCTTTTGTTACAAGAATAAAACAAGATTAATCATTTAAATAAAATTAATTTAGTAAAGTTTAATCAAAATAATAGATAAAAAAGAAGGAAAAAACTATGTTTCCTAAAAAAAAGTGATTTTGAAAGAGTGAAGGATGAGAATAAATTTGCAAGAGCCAGTTAAGGGACATTTATATAAATGGTTATTTTGCATCAGCTCCTCACATATTTGTATTAAGAAATACCCCTTCAGGTCTTTATATTTAGAGATCCTCCCTTTAAAATTGTAAGTTCTTTAAAATTATTCCTCTCCATTATCTATAATGATTTGGACCATTACGTTTGACAGAAATTTAATCAAAGTACTTATACTACCCTTTTAGATTTTCAATTTCTAAACCATATTGTATTTAACCCCCTAGTTTGGAGTTCTTTTTTTCACTATAGATTTAATCTACTGAAATTATACTTTTAGAACTTACTTGAGTACCCAATTAAAAAAATTGAATATTATCTTTCTTAAACATATTTTCATATTTTAACTTTTCTCTCTCTTTTTACCATGATTCTGATTTTATTGTTGCTTTTCTCTCTTGGAAAATATGACTTGCAATGGTATTAAGCATATAAAAGGCTCCATTACGAATTTATGACACAAATTTCTTTTCTATTCTCGCTAATTTTTATTTTTCTCTAGTACTTTACCTCCAAAATCGCAAAAAATAAGGGATCGGTTTGGCCTGAAAAAGAGTAATACATTCTCATGGAATCATTCAAAGCATCTAAGTTAACATCTTTAATTTTAAATGTACATAATTTCATGTTTTGAGAGCTTTAAACAAGTGTAATATAGGTATTTCAACAAAATTTATGTTACATTTAACATCCAAAATCTTTAAAATAAAGCTAAAAGAGTTAATTTCAAAGAACTTAAAGCATTTGAGGGGCAATTTCTGAATAGAAAGATTTGAGGGAGTATTTCTAAATAACAATGATTTGAAGATGAGATAAAAAAAAATATATCTTTATAAATAAAAAAGAATTGAGAGCATATATGATGCAAACTGAGAAGCGAACGACGCTGGCTAGATATCGTTCTAGCGCCAACGAACGCTGAAAGGATCTTTTATGTAGGAAATGTACCCGAATCCACGAGCACAATACTCAAATTCACGAGTAATTTATTCGAATCCACGAGTAAAGAGTAGCAACTTGAATCCACGAGCAATAGGAGAGATAAACTCAATTTTTATTGATCAAAAGTTAATTAAAAATTGAATCATAGACAGAGAATACAATGACCATTTATAGGCATACAAAAGAATCCTAATATATCTACGAAATCTGCATAAATTACAATTCAAATAAAAGAAAGATAAAATCAATCGGAATTCAAATTTGACCCGAAAATAAAATCCTAAACAGAGTCTGAATTAGTTGATACGCGTAAAACTATCGACCGCTAGGTCAAAATTGCATTGTCGGTCGAACGGAGTCGACCGGACTGGGCAGTCCACCAGTTAAGATACCCAACTCTCTGATTTTTTTCTGCCTTCTAGACGGTTGACTGTCAGCCTGGCTCCTTCTTCTCTGTTGTCAGTCAGTCGACCAGGCAATCGACCGACATCCTAAGCTAGATATCTCAATCAACCGGGTGATTGATTGAGACATGTGTCTGGTCCTTTATTGAGCTTTGAATTCGTGCTCTGTCTTCCTACATCAGTCCCTCCCTCTTTAAAAGAACTCGTTCTCGAGTTCCGATCAATATAATTGCATATGGATACGAGTTTAGATGTCTTTTTTTTGTAGATCTTGGAGCAGTATTTTTACTAGTATTATTAAAAGAAATATAAAATATTTTATTTTCAATACCATAATTTCTACAAGTAAGAAAAATTGGTTTACTATAATTGTAGTAAAATGTTTCTTAGAAAACTAAGAAAATGATAAAATATGTTCTTGTAAAATCCAGTCATCATCAATAAAGTGAGCAGTAATACATAAATAATGAATAAGATTAAGAGATACCCATATATCAGAAGTTAATAAAAATTTTCTAACATCACTAGTAAAAGAGGCTTCAAAATATTTTTTTTCTATCTACAAAACAATCTTCACTTTCTTTAGTTGTAGTTTGTCTACTAATTCTCTTATAATCAGGAGCAAAAACAGATTAAAACTAATCAATAAGTGCATCTGATTCATTAAAAAAAAATAGAAGTTCTGATCGAACAATAAATTCAGTTAATTTATGTTTGTTTACGTTAGACTTATATCTCCATGTAGAAAGTGTGTCTGAATCTGCTAATATTTGTGCTTGTTGTAGTGATAAACCATGATTTTAGCATGTTTCTTATCATAGTGTTTAGAAAGAACACTTGTACCGTTTCCTTCTTTATGATCAAAAAATTAATGACAGTACTTACATTCTGCCTTTTTTCTACCATTAATGATTTTTTTCGAAATGATTTCACACTTTAGAAGTTTTGACTCTTCTTTTAGTGGTGCTAGTTAGTTCTTGTGTTTCTGGAACTACAGTATCATGCAATGTTAGTTGTGTATTGTGTTGTTTTTTTGTTTCAATAAAAAAGAGAGTAAAAAATCATTCGTGTATTGATGATGTTGACATTAAAAGTTGAGAATATGAAGAATAATGAGAGGTAAGGAAATAGAATGTTGACCTATACCACTATCACTGACATATGCAACATGCGTGTAGGTTGTAAAGCCACAGTATTCAATTGTATGGCTTGAGAAACATGATGGGGAGCAAATTCGAATGTTGGGTGACCATAACTGTATGGTGGATAGCCGTCATATGGTGACGATGAGCTACCGTCGGCATCAGTGTAAGGTGTGGAAGAGGAAAGATTGTGTGTTGATGAAAAGCTACCACCAGCTTCAGATGAGCTACTGTCAGTACTCTTGTTGTGCTCCGTTAGACTGTGTTAGAGATTGCTAGAGATTTATAAGAGAATGAGATTGATTTATGATACAAGAGAAGAGAAGACGGTTGTGAGTTGAGATGAGAGTGAATGAAGAGAAGGGGGTTTTATAGAGGTTAGGGGACATGGGGTATAAATATTTTTTTCTTTTTATGTTGGCAACGCCAACGTTCGGATTCCATTAATGGCTCAAAAAAGAGCCGTTGTGGGCGAGTCAGAGTGGCACCATCTGACTCACCCATAATGGCTCTTTTTTGAGCCGTTAAGGGTTGAAAAGGTTAAAAAAAACAATATAAGCGTCATCCATTAATGCCCCTCCCAAACAGAGTATAATAATATAGGGGCTTTAAAAAAATAAGAGGGGGTCGGGAAAATATTCCCCAATCCGATTAGTCCCTTGATTCGTCACGAGACGAATCTGAACTGTCCCGTATGTACGGGACGGGTCAACCCGTATTGACCCGTCTCTTATACGGGTCGAATACGGGTTGGACCATCTTCGCAATATGCAACTCATACGAGCCGCCCAGTGCTAATCGGGGCAGATCAAATCGGCTCAACCCGCGACCCGCCCCAATAACCAGCCCCATCTCAACTACATCCTTGTAAATTTACATTGGATCCAACAAGCAAATCTAACAAAGACCGAATCGAATCCGACCCATAGCCAAAACTCAAATCTCTATTTCTAAGCGGCTCCAGTTATATCCAGGATTCTACAGCATCTACACTCAATGCTAGCATTGATTGTCTCTGTCTCTATCAATCGCATTGGGTCCATTGAGTCTAGTTCAAAGACTTCAAGTAGCAGTATACTTTGGACCACATGGAGAACTGATCACGCAGCACACCCAACTCAAATTTCAAACTCAATGGTCATGACTCACGAATCATGACCCTTATCGATTGGCACTGGCCTATAAACTATAGTCCCCCACACGAAACCCACAACTTGAAAGAATTTAATCGAGAGAGCTACTCCTCTTCAAAACTCCAATCATGGTTAATACGTTTTGGAGTGGGTCACCATGAGAGGGATTTTTGCTACTAATGGAAATTTTGGATACTATATGTGAAGACAATATGTTGCTAGGGATGGTTAATGGGGCGGGTCGATCCGCGTCGACCCGCCCCGCCCCGCCCTGTGCGACCCGTTTGAGTCGCACAGGGCGGGTTACGGGTCAACCCGCACCCGCCCCGTTTAGGGGCGGGTCAAAACGGGTTTACACGAATCGGGTCGGGAAAATTTTCCCCGACCCCTCCTCTTTATTTTTCTTTTTTTAAAAGTCTTATATTATTATATTTGTGAGACGGAAAAATTAGCTTTAGACTCCTATTTTATTATTTTATTTTTTTTAGCCTTCAACAGCTCAAAATATTCTCTATTGTGGTAAATTTGAAAATTTTAAAAATAAAATAATAATAAAATTCGAGACCGGTCTAACCCGTCTCGGCGAATCCGGGTAACGAATCGGGTCAGAGACCCGATTAGACCCGATTCGTTACCCCGATTACTTGATTCGTCTCGTTAGATTCGTTCTACCCGTCTCGTAACAGATGTTGGAAAGAGAGAGATTTTTACTGAGGGAGTTGACCCGGACCATCAAGGGATCGTCGAGGAAGTCGGCGACAAGAGACGATGGAAGAAACAGCAGAAAACAGCAGCAACAGCAGTATCTGGCAGGGTTCGGTCGACCGGCCCGGTCGACCGAAGTGCACGACGTGCACAGGCCAGGGAGCGGTCGACCGGCCGGTCGACCGAGAAGCCTGACTGTAAACAACCCAACTCTCGGGTTTTCTGGGTCGACCGCCCGGTCGACCGGAAGAGGAAGTCGGTCGACCGGCCGGTCGACCGACAGACGGGTTTGGGCGAAAATCTGCTGCTCCGCAGATTTGGGTATTTAAGGCTGTTTTGGTTTCTAGGGTTTGTAAGTAATCACAAAGGCTGCGGGAAAAGAAAGGCTGCATCTCTCTTGCATTCAAAGAGGTTGCTAGCAAGTTGTAATCCTCCTTAAAGTAATAATCTCTCCATTGATTGCCCCGAGGACGTAGGCATTCAGGCCGAACCTCGTTAAATCGTGTGTTTTTGTGATTGTGTGTTCTTCTCTTGTGATTTCTGTGATTTTGGGTGTTCTTTGTGGTTGTGGAGATTGTATGATTCTCTGTTGGTTGTTGTCGGCGCGCACAACAAGTGGTATCAGAACATCCAGGTTGCTCTTTGGGATTTCTAAGGATTCGGAAGGGCTCGAGATCGGATCCGGTGGAGATCGTGTGTCGATCTCAGATCTGAGGTATTGGGTGTTCAAGGAGAACGTGTGCCGATCTCAGAAGGACTCAAGGAGGGCTCGTTGAATCCGTGGTGGAGTAGATCTGGGGAGAAACTCGATCTAGGGTTTCAAGGGACAGGTAAAAATCATATTTTTATCTGTGTATAGATCTATTTCAAGTTAGTTGATCTTCCGCGTAAATAGAGGATCAGGGAAAAATCTCAATGGCAGAAGAAACTGCATCTGTTAAGACAATGAACAATCACCCAAGGATTGAAGTTGTTAAGTTCAATGGAACTAATAATTTCGGGATGTGGAGGTGTGAGGTTATGGATGCACTGAATGCATCGAACCTCGAGGACACGCTCCTATTGGAGAAGAAGAAGAACACGACCACTGATGAAGAGTGGGCGAAGATGAACAGATCGGCATGTGGCTTGATACGTTCATGCTTGTCGCAAGACATCAAATATCTTGCACAACATGAGACGTCGGCAAAGAAGCTGTGGGACACCCTTGCTAAGAAATACCTGACTAAGAGCGTGGAGTCTAGGTTGCAGCTTAAGAGTAAGCTGTATCAGTTTCGAATGAAGAAGGGGAGCACAGTAAATGAGCACATAAACCGATTCACAAAGCTTCTTACAGATCTGATAAATGTGGATGTCGTGATAGAAGAGGAAGATAAGGCGGTCATCTTTCTGAATTCACTTCCTGCAGAGGAGTACGAGACATTCACACTGACCTTCATTAATGGAAGGCAGACCTTGGATTATGATGAGGTGTCGTCTGCATTAATGAGTTATGACACAAGGAAGAATGAGAGGCATCCTTCACAGTCAAGCTCAATGGCGGAAGCACTGGAAGTAAGAAGCAGAGGTTCATTGCGGAAGGGCAAGGAGATGAGAGGAAGATCGAAGTCCAGGTCGGGCTATAGGGATCTGAGGAAGGATCAGTGCATTTTGTGCCGAGAGATAGGGCACTGGAAAGTGGACTGTCTAAAGTTCAAGGGGAAGAAGAAGGAGTCGAAGGCTGAAACAAATCTTGCAAAAGTGACGAATACTCAGAGGAGCAGGTCACAGGTGGATGGAGCAGATTCGGACTCGTCAGGTTTCTCGTTTTCAGTCAGTTCTCCCATTATTGGTAACTCATGGAAAGATGAGTGGATTCTGGATACAGGTACAACATACCATGCGTGCCCTAATCGGGGCTGGTTTTCCAACTTTGAGCAGCTAGAGGGGTGTTCGGTCGTTATGGGCGACGATCACCCATGTAGCGTGGAGGGTGTAGGTACAATCCGAATCAGGATGTTTGATGGGATGGAAAGGGAGCTGAAAGGAGTGAGGTATGTACCTCAGTTGAAGAGAAATCTAATCTCCGTGGGAACTTTGGAAGCATCGGGCATGGTGATATCTGTTCGAGATGGTGATCTCAGGATGATCAAGGGCTCGATGGTGGTGATGAAGGGCGTCCGCCGAGGCAATCTCTACTACTTGAAGGGTAGTACGATTACAGATCAGGTGGAGACTTCAAGTTCTTCAGATGATGTTGGCCCGGAGGACTGGCAGGGAAAGGTCGGACACGAAGATGGAAGGTCTTTGCAAGCTCCTGCAAAGACGGAATCCATGGAAGGTGCTGCTACCTGCAAGTTGGAAGGTGGACACAGCGTTCTGGACAAGAAGACGGTGAGATTCAGCACCAATACTCACCACAATGAAGGTCTTCTTGATTGTGTTCACGTGAGTGTATGGGGACCTGCTAAGACGGCATCGCTTGGAGGTCACAGGTACTTTGTCTCTTTCATTGATTGTTCATCTAGGCAGTTGTGGATATATCCTATGAGACAAAGGGGTGAAGCCCTAGATGTGTTGAGGAAGTGGAGAGGAAAAATGGAGAGGCAGATAGGTAGGAAGATAAAGGAGCTTCATATTGGTAATGTTGGAAAAGACATTGACCGATTCCTACAGTTTGGCCAGAACACAGGGATTGCTACTCACTTCTCAACAGGTACAGATGGGTTGGCTAAAGAGATAGTCCGTTCCTTGCTGGAGGAGGTTCGAAAGTTATTGTCTAATTCAGCATTGGACAAGTCGCTTTGGACTGAGGCGACTGAGTATGCTAGCCATCTCAGGAACAGATCGACTGCGATAGGAGGTAAAGCTCCATTAGAAAATTGGTCTGGGAAAACCGCTCAAGATCATGGTTTGCTGCGGGAATTTGAAAGTCCAGCTTACTTCAGTGTCAAGAATGGCAAGGTGAATCCGCGGGCAAAGAGGTTTGTCTATTTGGGCGTCAAGAAGAACAGCTACAGGCTGTGGGATCCCGAAGACAAGAAGATCGTGATGAGCAGGAATGTCACATTTGGAGAAACTTCAGCGTTGAAGTTCACCGTCTCTCAGCAGGTGGAGAGGACGGAGACCAAGGAAGGATTGCAGCGGGTGGAGGTTGATGCTACTCCATCATCTCCAGTTGGTTCGGCATCAAAGGATACTTCATCTGATGTGACACCGGGTGGAGATCAAGAAAACATGGGTGATGCTGAACAGTTTGACGACATTGCAGAGGATGTCAAGTTGTTTGCAGCCATTGGAACCAAGGTGAAACCACGCTTGTGGTTAAAGAAGCATGAATCTCAAGCTTGTGAACGCGACAAGCTCAAGTTGAAGGCCGTTTTTCTCCATGATGGTCGGGAAGAGATTCATATGACTCAGTCTAACAGGTTCACTGCTACAGGAACAGGTACTATTATTGGAGCTTGATGAAGCTCATTTTAAATGAACTACGTTTGGCTTGATCCTTTTGGGTAAAGGTACGTAGGCAGCCGTAAAGGCGCAGCCATTGGTGATGCAACTCTTATGAAGCTATTTTGGGTTTTCGAGAAGTAATTTTGGATCTTCACGTAGAGGTGAAGAGTTGTGGCTGATTGGAGCTTCACGTAGAGTTGGAGAGACTTCACGTAGAGGTGAAGAGACTCCATTTAGCGGTGAAGTGGTGTGGCCAGTTGGACTTCACGTAGAGGTAAAGTGTTTGTGATCTCGAAGAACAGTACTATCTTCCGGAGAGAAGATGTTGAGCTTGCATAAGGAGTAGTGTGCATCCAGGAGAAGCCGATGATGTTTGGTGTGTTCTACGCAGACTTGGTTGGACCGTCAGTGGAAGACAGGTGGACTAGATAGAGCTGGTCAATTGGAGAGTCAGTGTTGACTCATGTGGAAGTCTTCATGAGGTCGTGAAGCTGCGGAAAAGGAGCCACGGGTTGGTGATCGGCAGGTATGAAAATTCTCCTAAGGTGAAGTGCAGGGAAGGCATGTGCGATGTTTTCCAGGAATAGATGAGCCAAAGATTCCAAGCCGAGATCGTGTGTCGATTTCGCCGAGATCGTGTGTCGATTTCGTCCGTGTGCGCGCAAGCCGAGATCGTGTGTCGATTTCGCCTAGATCGTGTGTCGATTTCGCCAGGTGATAGACTGGGGTTCGTTGGATGTCGGCTCAGATTTTGGAATCTTCGCCGAGGTGGAGAATTGTTGGAAAGAGAGAGATTTTTACTGAGGGAGTTGACCCGGACCATCAAGGGATCGTCGAGGAAGTCGGCGACAAGAGACGATGGAAGAAACAGCAGAAAACAGCAGCAACAGCAGTATCTGGCAGGGTTCGGTCGACCGGCCCGGTCGACCGAAGTGCACGACGTGCACAGGCCAGGGAGCGGTCGACCGGCCGGTCGACCGAGAAGCCTGACTGTAAACAACCCAACTCTCGGGTTTTCTGGGTCGACCGCCCGGTCGACCGGAAGAGGAAGTCGGTCGACCGGCCGGTCGACCGACAGACGGGTTTGGGCGAAAATCTGCTGCTCCGCAGATTTGGGTATTTAAGGCTGTTTTGGTTTCTAGGGTTTGTAAGTAATCACAAAGGCTGCGGGAAAAGAAAGGCTGCATCTCTCTTGCATTCAAAGAGGTTGCTAGCAAGTTGTAATCCTCCTTAAAGTAATAATCTCTCCATTGATTGCCCCGAGGACGTAGGCATTCAGGCCGAACCTCGTTAAATCGTGTGTTTTTGTGATTGTGTGTTCTTCTCTTGTGATTTCTGTGATTTTGAGTGTTCTTTGTGGTTGTGGAGATTGTGTGATTCTCTGTTGGTTGTTGTCGGCGCGCACAACAACAGATTCGTTAGCTAACGAGACGAATCAACCCGATTCGTCCCTTAGCCATCCCTATAAGTTGCTCTGCTTCTTTATTTCAGAACCGTAAGTCGCATCATAAGTCGCGTCACTCACCTTCATCTTAATTGCTTGCAAGGGAAAAGATAACACCAAAGATCTCTCTCCATCTGTACATGTGGGAAATCCAAATAATTACTCCCTACCCCCTCTCTGGTTGCAGAATCTGTTAATTCAACAGGACTGGTCAAACAGTGCAGCAAACAACAACAACAACAATAACAACTGTCGAGCTCATAAATCCCAGACGTTGACAAATGAGATCTTCAAAACTTGGCCTAACACTCGGGGAGATACGGTATGATGATTTGACAGCATTGACCTTTTGGCCCAACATATCACAATTGATCGAAACTATTCGTTGGATAACTTTGCATTCCTCAATCCTAGCTCTAGTGAATATGAAGTGAGCTTGGAGACGTTTTGTATCCCGATAAGTGTTTCGCCGCCAATTCTTGCTTCAGTAGAAAGAAGAGAAAATACTTTTGAGAATAATATATAGAGGTAAGGGAACATGGGACAACCTTGGCACAATCCTGTAGCTGAGTAGAACCACTCCAAAGCCTCTTTGTTAACCAACACTGCGAATCTGAGGTTCAAAATACAACCTTTGGTCCTGATCCAAGTTTCATTAAACTCTATATAGAAAGTTCCAATCCATTCAATCATAAGCTCTTTCCATGTCCAGTTTTGCCATCACCAGACCCTCTCATGGACACGAGCATTCTCCATGATTCGCATCTATCTATATTCGATATGAATAAGTTCTTACTTAGATCTTAATTTTTTTAGTGAGTATGCATCCCCAGATGAATCATATTAATTCACATAGTAACAAGTAAATATTTGTTAAAACCGATCGATATGCCACCGTCACCCCCTACCACGTGAAGTAACTTGGATGCTAAATCAGAAAGCCCTTGAATTTTAATTTGTAAAATTGTTTAATAAACACAATGATGCGAGAAAGAAAATCAAATACTTTATATGCGCAAATAAATATTCTCATTTGCTGCACTGTTGGCCCGGATGGAAATCCTATTGAGGTATGGAGATGCTTAGGAGAGATGGGTGTAAGATGGCTGACAAACCTCTTTAACAAGATCCGGCTAACTAAAAAGATGCCAAATGAATGAAGGAAGAGTACCCTAGTACCTCTCTATAAGAATAAGGGTAATATCCACAGTTGTTCAAATTACCGTGGAATAAAACTCATGTATCATACCATAAAATTTTGGGAAAAGGTGATTGAACACAGGTTAAGACAGAATGTTAAAATATCAGAAAACCATTTTGGGTTCATACCGGGGCGATCGACAACAGAGGCTATTCATTTGCTTCATCAACTTATAGAGCGATTTCGAGAGAGGTGAAGAAATTTGCATATGGTCTTTATTGATTTAGAAAAAGCTTTTGATATGGTGCCAAGAGAATTATTATGGGTGACATTGATGAAAAAAGGAGTTTTCATCAAATATTGGTATAATTAAGGACATGTATGATGAAGTATTAGCTAATGTCAGAATTTGTGGAGACATAATAAGTGATTATTTATTATAATTGGATTGCATCAAGGATCTGCAGTGAGTCTATTCTTATTTGCCATAATGATGAATGAGTTTACTAGAGCTATTCTGGATGAGATACCGCTGTGTATGCTATTTGCTGATAATATTGTCCTAGTCGGATGAGACGAGAGTTGGGTAAATGTCAAATCGAACTATGGAGGCAAACTCTAGAATCTCGAGGTTTTAGATTAAGTGGGGATAAAACAGAGTATATAGAGGGCAAATTCAGTAAATAGAGAATTCAAGATTATATTATTGTGAGACTAGACGGACAAGACATACTGATGAGCAGTCATTTTAAGTACTTGGACTCTATTATCTAAAAAGATGGGGAGATCAATACTGATGTCAACCATACGATTCAAGCCGGCTGGATGAAATGGAGGAGCACAACAGGAGTTTTATGCGACCGTAACATTCTGTTATGGCTGAAGAAAAAGTTTTACGGACTGCTATTAGGCCAGCTTTATTATATGTCACGAAATTGGGCTATAAAGAAATGTCTTGCTCAGAAAATGAGCGTAATAGAGATGCACATGCTTTATTGAATATGTGATAATACAAGAAGAGATAAGATGAGAAATGTGAATATTCATAATAATATAGGCATAGCTCCTATAGAAGAGAAGATGAGAGAAAATCGCTTACGATGGTTTGGTCATGTGTGACGAACACCTACAGAGACGCCAATCCGGCGAGTAAATGTATGAAATTAGGACAAGTTAAAAGAGCGTAAGAGGAAGCGAAGAAAACATGAATGGAGGTGATACGACAAGATATAGAGGCTAAATGTCTTAAAGAATCGATAAGAATGAGTGGAGAAAGTAGATCCATGTGCCCGATCCAACGTAATCCTCTTTTGATTCATGTATCCTAACTCAAAATATTTGAGATGACTTAGTATCATTTTGGCGCTGGCATGGCTGAATGGATTCGCTCACTGCCTTTGGCGGCAAACCACACAGGGGAGATGTGATTGAATGGGGAAGGAACGGTGATGCATGCGTCGGTGAAGGAGATTTACAGGACAGCAAGACGAGATGTTGGGGAAATGCAAGGGAGAAATTACACATGGGTGTGGAGAATCGTGCTGAATATTGTTCCAGCGAAGACAAGCCTTATTGGTGGGGGCTCAATGTCAACCCATGTTGCACTCGCTGCTCCCTGGGGGAAGAAACCATGGAACACGTTTTATAAATGCTTGTGGGTGTGGGGAGGAGTGGTGAGCACAAGAGGCCTTATCAAAAGGTAAGCTTGTTATCCATGACTCTCAGGGTATCATATCTAGTTTGCGAAGATAGAACAAAAGCAAGCTAGTTAAATTTAAGCAATCAGTGATCGCACACACTGTGTGGGAGATTTGTATTGATAGAAATAAAGCGGTTCTCTCTAGAGAAACAAGAATTGTGATGTTGGTGAAACAACAGGCATTGGCAGCGGCTGTGGAGAGATCGAATGTCGTCGAATGTGCAATTGACCAACGGTGGGTGAACTGAGACCACGTGGAGTGGGTATCACTCCCTATTAGCAATCCTCTTTTTGTGGTTTGGCGGGAACCTCCCTCGGAATGGCTTAAAGTTAACTTTGACAGCTCTGTTGTTTCTTCATCAGTTAGAGGAGGTGCAGATTTTGTAGGGAGAGATCATGATGGCAAGCTCCTTCTGGCAGCAAGTGCTCCTTTGCAGAATGTTTCGGCTCCCCTGGTTGAAATGATTGTCGCGTGGAATGCTATTAAAGAGGCGGTTTTCCGTATGGGTGCTTCGAAATTGTGGATTGAAGGCGATGCTCTTGTGATAATTCTCGCTATCAGAAAGGGATCAGGAGTTGATGGATACTCTGACAATTTGCTAAAAGACATCAAATTCTGGCTTCAGAATCTTGAAGAGTGGAAAGTTTCACACATCTTGCGTGAAGGGAATACACCGCAGATTACATGAGACCTGGAGGATCAAAGTGTATTAATAGTGAGTATGTTATGGGAAACTTACCTTCTGAGTTGTACAATTTAATCAATTTAGATTATAGGAGCAGCGTCTTTGAAAGAAAATGATTTTAGCTTTCTTGTTTCAGCAAACAAAAAACTTAATTTTTGCTCGGTTAGAATTGAGTTATTAAACTATAGAGCTCCATTTCCATGCTTATATATGCAAGCATGCGCATTATTATAATTATTATTATTATTATTATTATTATTTTTTGAGAAACAGCAAGGAGGGAGATGGGAAAAAAAAGAGAGAAATTCTTGCAATTTTCAAGAGTGTATAGATCCAGCCTCATTAGCATAATTCCAAAAAAAGAAACCAATGTCCAGCACCAACAAGAAAAGAAGATCCAAATCCCTTATTCTCACCAGTGGGTCCTCAGATCCAACAAACAGTTCCCTTCCCATCACCATCACATCCCACAACAAACCAGAGTCCAATCTCTCTTAATCAAATCAAGTCCCATTTCAAAACACCCAGTTCCCGCACTCCCCCAAACCAACCAAAAAATGAATCAAACAGAGAGCAAAACCAAACCAAAAGTTAGCAGTCACTTCTGGTTGCAATACCCCACACAAACATCATCATCCAACATCATCAACAACTCACCATAATCTTTGTTCTGGCTCCACACTCAATTTAAGGGAGTGCAGGCACAGAGCGCGGAGCCTGACCACGATGTCAATATGAATACAGAGCGCAGAAGGGCGACCTCCGCAGAAACCACTACAAAAGCGAGACGCCAGTCACCAGCAGACAAACTGCATCTCCCCCCCTCCCTCCAAGTTAACTCTCACTGAGAGAAGAAATCAAGAAAAAGGCGAAAAGAAAAAAGAAGGGAGCTTTTTCTTTTCTTCGTCAAAGCTTTTACTGTTTTGGTCTTTGTCTCTACTTTCTCTCTCCACAAGCACTAAAAGATCGTGGATTTCGTGCATCTGGCCCAAAAGAAAAAGCCACAATAAAGTATTGTGAGACTAGAGACTGCAGCAGATGTTACACAGTTTATGAAATCATGACTACTACGTCTCGATTATATAATCAAAAGCGTAGCAGCGTTTCCCGATGCGTGAGAATCCTTGTCTTTCTTAGAAGTTGGCATCATTTCTAGACTGACAGACTCGCAAGCTATGCTAGCTTATTAATTAATTAATTGATACTAGATTAAGATTTGATTTGAGGGAGTAAGAGAGAGCAAATGATGATGATGATGATGGATTTAATTACAAGTCTCATAATAAAATACAGAGAGTGCACTTCTACAAAACTCAATTTTTGCAGCATTTTCTTTTTGTATTTTCTATCTTTTGCTCAATTAATCACATCTCTCGACGCCTGGATCGCTCCTCGACCGCGCCAAACCCAAATCATACCCTTCAAAAAAAAAAAAATTTTAACACATTATTAATTATTTTCAAAAAAAGAATATACATTATAATTAGCCAAAATTAATTACTGGCACGCGGTGATCATATCCGAATCCGGTAACTTTACCCGCATTAAACGACCGCTTGCAGTGCGCGATCGCGCTCTGGATCCCATCCTCCTGCTCCGCCAGCGAGTCGTCCCGGCGCCTCGGCGGTGACCTGACTGCGGCCACCGCCGCCGACGCCGATCTGCTCTTTCTCAGTCTTTTCGAAACGATCCTCAAACCCCCAGTTGTCTTCTCCGGGCCGTCGGCGGAAAGCTGACCGGAGAACTGAAGCTTATCGCTGTACCTCTTCGACGCCCGAACATAGAGCGGCTTGATCTTGTTGAGGTACTTGTGGATCACATCCTTCGGATTCTTTTTCTCGTCGGAAGTCGAGGCCGGCGACTGCATTATCGCTTCTTCAGCGTAGAGCTTCGCGGATCGAGCGCTGACGCTGTTGGAGCTTCTAGAAGAGCTGCTGTCTCGAGTGAAGAGCGAGACGATGGGGACCTCCTCCACCTTAAACTTCACCAAGAACTTGTTGTTCTGCTTCTGCTTCTTTGGCGGCGAAGATTCAGCCTCGAGTTGAGTGGATCTGGGCGATTTCTTGAAGCGGAGCATGAAGACGCGAAACTTGGTGGCGAATTTGAGGAGCGCTGACGGCAGCTGCGGCTTCAAGCTCGGAGTGAAGAGCAGCGACGAGTGGCCCTTGAAGAAGAGATCGTCGCTGGGATCGTCAGATCCGAAGCTCTCGTTGATTACGTCATCCTCGACCGATTCAGACGCGGTGTCTCCGCCCTCGTCGCCGTCGCCTGGGATCGAGAACTCCAGGTCGAAGTACGGACCCTCGCCCTCCTCATCCTCCGTCGAAGGCCGGAGGATGGAGGAGATGGAGCTAGCACGCACGTGAGCGAGGCGTGCGCCGTCGTCGGGTGCTCTGTGATTTTTTAGCGGAAGAGATGTTTCCATGGGACACAAGCGAGGAGGTGGGCTCAGTTGTTGGCTCTATTTCCTGCTGCTCTTGCTCAAAAGAGGAGTTATTAAAAGGGGAAAAAACGAAGGGGCGAAACTTGTCTTCATCTACTGACGTGTCACAAGGGTAGGAAATTGCAATTTATTTAAAAGAAGAGGTGAAAAGTGAAAATTTGTGGAGCAGAGTGTTGGCGGAGGGAGACGCATTCAGGCTGTTTGCAAATGGACGGTGTGGAATCCAGTTGCGTTTAACTACGATCGTGCCATTCGGAAGGGGGAATAGTGTTTGGTTACCATAAAAAAAATGATTGTCCAAAAGAGTTACAACCTGAATCTGTTAGTTGTGTTGTTATTTTTTTCCAACTTTGCTATTTGGCTCCCGGGTGCGGCTCCCGCGCGTGCCCCTGGCTGACAAGGCATGCCATGTCAGCAAGCCAGGCTGGATGTGTGAAATTAAGAGGGATCTAATCTAAAATAGGTCTATCCCTCTTCCGCTCCCTCGATATTGAATAAGCAAAAACTGGGCACTGGCCGGTCGTCCCCCTAAAATTCAACCCCAACCCCCCCCACCCCCCCCCCCCCCGCCGGCGACACCCAGCCGCTCGCCAGCGAGCCCCGTGTCCCCTATTTCCTCCCTCATTAAAGAAGCCCTCTCTCTACAAAGAAGCTTTAGATCTCTCTCTCTATCCCCAAATTCGCACTGGTTAGCCCCTCGCCGCAGCCCCTAGCCCTTGACGCTGTCTAAACTCTCAGATCTGATATGAGAGCTTTGTAAAGAGATCTGAGACGTAGCCAATCGTCCTCCATCACCGCCCACACCCTCTCGGTGATCTTCCTCCTTCGCTAATCATCCTCCGACCTCCAAATTAGAGAGAAAGGAAACGTCAAAGGTATAATTTTCTCCCCTCTCTTTGAATTTTTTTAATCTTTAGTGTTACATTTCTTTGAGAATCCCAATTGCAGGAAATAATGACCAATTTTTTTATGAGAATTGAAATGAATTTCCAATTAAAATTTCTAATATTGTTATGTTGGCAGTACATGAATTTTTTTATCGGGTATTGTTATGAAGTTGAATGAATTTCAAATTGCAATAAATGATTTTTGTTAGTGAATATTTGAAGTTAAAAATTGCAGTAAATTAATTCTCAAATTCTTAATGAAATTGAAAGCAAAGTAACACCCTAACAGTGACCTTTGTTTCCCTTGTCTCAAATTTTGTTGGTTAATGTCTGCGAAAGTTGAAAATGCTCTGTTGATTTGGACAATTTAGAAGAGATTGAAAATCTGAGTAATTGTTCTGTTGAAGAGAACGATGAATTGCACCAGCAGACTGAGCCTAAAATTAGGCCGGCACAATAATTCACACAATCTCAAGTGGGTGTTAGATCTTCCAACGGAGATAGCATAGTCTCAGCTCCTTACATGTCACATGCAACTATGCTACAATCATGGGGAGTGTTTCGGTCAGCACAATAATTTACAAATAAACACTCTTTGGTAAGAAATATTCATATTCTTATATACTGTAAATAATAAATGGTCTCAATGAGGCTTGTGATTACTGATTACCCACTGTGTTGCATTATACAATCCAAAGTGTTGCATTATACATTAATACCGATAAAATAGCATACAGTTACAGTTACACTTTCATTCATTTTGTGTCTTGATCAGCCAATTGCATTCCTTTTATTGTCTTGATGAGCCAGTTATAGTTACACTTATACATATTATACTTTCATTTATGTCTTGATTAATTCATTTATTTAATTCTTTGTTCAGTTTGGAGCAGCTCAATGAAGCATCAAAGGCGATGCAGGATATGAATGAAGGAATGCATGATTCTCTAAGCATTAAAGGCATTCAGTTTGGAGGAGCTTAATGATGCTTAATGAAGCATCAAAGGCTTGCAGAAAGAAATTGGATTCTGGATACATATAATATCATGGAAAATATTTGTTCAGTTTGAAGTAGCATGCAGAAACATATCTTTGTTCTGAATTATTAAGTTAACAAATACAGAATTTAGTTAACAGTGACCACATATCCTCAGATTGTTTTGAAATGATTTGTGATATGAGAAGTGAAATTCTGATGTATGGGGATTCTTTTTTATGCTATTATGTGATTTCTTCTTGTTAAATTTATAAAATATGTTACTGTAAGTTAAGACAACCTTGCTGTCAAGATTTATTCAGTTCTATTTCTGCAGGAACCTTGCTGTTAAGATTAGAAATATGTCAACACCTGGAAATACTCTTAATGAACAATCATCACAAAAAATTTGATTTAACTTTTCTGATAGTCAGACTGAAACGGTTTTTAGTTCTAGATTTGTATTTTTTAGAATTTTTTGAAATTTTTCTTGATTATTTTGGAAAATCTTCGAATTCGGTGTTGACCAATACCGATAATCGGCTCTATAATTTTTTATTCACAAATAGAGTTGAGTTTCTAGAATTTGCTTCCATATTGTTCTTCAAAATCATATTTTTCTACTTTAGCATATTTTTGGAGATTTTTTTGAATTAATCAAAAATCCAGTCAAACCGGTGTCGCCCGGTATCACCGATAGATTTTATGATTTTTAATTTGCAAATCAAATTAGATTTCTTGAATTCGATCATATTGCTCCTCGGCGTAATATTTTCTATTTTACAAATTTATTGAAAAACGTTCGGAATTAGTCAAATTTTGCCTAAAATATTAATTAATTATTTTTCTTCATTTCTTCTTCTCCAATTCATTTCTTTTTCTTCCCCAGCAAGCCACTGCCTCACTCACTCTTTCTCTCTTTCTTTCACTCTCAGTCTCTCTCTCTCTCTCTCTCCTCTCTTCTCTCTCTCTCTCTCTCTCTTCTATCACTCTCTCACTCTATTTAATTCTCTCTCTTACTTCTTTCTCTACTCTCCATGGATCTCCCCGTCTTTCTCACTGTCTTACTATTTTTCTCTCACCCTCTTCCCTGGAAGATCCCCACCGGCCGGACAGAGCCGTCGCTATCGGCAGCCGCTGCCCAGCCCCTTCCCGCGCACAACCTCTTCCTCTCTCTCTCTCTCTCTCTCTCTCTCTCTCTCTCTCTGTTTCTGTCTTTTTCTTCCTCTCCTCCTCCGCCGAGCCAGGCACCGCTGAGCTCAGGCCGTACCGTCTCAAGCGCACCCCCTTTTATCTTTCTCTATACTGCTCTTCCTTTCCAAGTCTTTCTCCTTCTCTTTCTCACTCTCCCTCCTCTTCTCTCTTATTTGCCTCTCTCTTCCCCCTTTCTTCTCTCCCCGTTTCTCTCCCCCGGTGCGCCGCCGGCCAGGGCGCCTGGCCAGGGCCGCCGCGGTGGCCGTCAGCGTTGCCCAGGCCCTTGGACGCCTTCCCTACTCCCTCCTCTCTCGTTTTCTCTCTCTTAATAGATCTAAATCCGCACCCAATAACCATTAAATTCAAACCCATTAACCCATTATGTAACACCCCGATACCGCGAGTACGGAGACCTTAGTGCGATGTATATGCATAGGTCAGAAATACACTCACATATATATGCTAAGCATCAGTACAGGTAAGAATTAGAGTGCGGAATCACGAGAGTAATATACATTTTAATACAACAGTACAAGTACATAGTTATCACAGAGAGTGATCTAATATTATAATATTACATCACTAGGAAATATAAAAGTAAGATTTAGAATATGAACATTACAAAATTGCTCACGAGCTACAAGAAGATGCCACGAGCTAACCGGGGGAGACGAAAGAGGGGACTGGAGGTACAGCTGGCCTGCCTGCTCCGCGAAGTAAGCTTGGTCCTCAGTAGATGGATCCAGATCAGTCCGAGCTTTGAAATCTGGACATGAAGGTCCAGGGGAGTCAGAAAGCTACCCAACGAACGGTGATGCGAATGCCAAGTGGCATGCAAAGGCAAGCATACATGTATCGATAATTCGAATCATAAGCATGTATTGAAAACCATGTCCTAAGCATAGGCACACAGAAGCAGGTAAGGAGGCTGAAAGTAAAGTAGATAAAGCAATATCAGTTATCTTCTAAACTAACATAAAACTGATAAAACTGATAAAACAGAAATAAAACTGAATACGAGCAAAACCAATCATATAAGCTAAGTTATAGCTCTATGAGACTAGTACGTCGAAGGAATAATCCAATCAAAGAAACCTTCATCTATATACCTTTATCCCATGTTACCGTAACCCAAGCGTATACAACCCGAGTTGCAAAACAACACAACAAATTGTATATTAACAACTTATTATAGTTAGGGCAATATAAGTTGTAGGTTTTAGTATGTGTCCCATTCCACATACTTCTACTAACAACTTATAGACCCAGTTATTTGGAAGTTGATGGAGTTCGACGAATCATGTTTAGTATGGGTTCCGTACTTGCCCGGGACAACGACCGTGGAGTATTCAGTACTGAGTCAGAATGTACCGCTAGGCACCAGAAACTTAACGCTCGAATGGAATAGGGTATCGTAGATCCTACAGAAATAAGCCTAGGGCTTATGCATACCCGGGAGGAATAATAAGGGGAGTAGGGTACCAGTACACCCCACAGAATCCTAATGGTCACTAGGTGATCCCAAAAGTATGTGGCCATGCGTGACTCGATATGACCACATAAACATGAAACCATTCCGGACTCATTAGTTTCTCCCAAACCTGGTGCAAGTTGTCCTTTTATTGATTATTAGATAATTATCAGTATACAGGAATGAGAAGGAGAAAGTCAGGTGTATCATGAGTACATGATGTATCAGGAGTACTATTGTACTAAAATATATCAAGATTAAATCAAGATGTCAGGTCATCATTCCCATATAGTGATAATTATAAGAGATCGGGTATTAGGCATGTCACGTGATAACAAGTATTAGCACATGCAAGTGATAGCGTAACAACCAAGTACAATCAAGCGGAGCTTAAGCAGTACTGAGGCACAAACAACAGACAGTGTTTAGTCACTAGAGCGCTTGATAGAGCTATTGGAATGACTCTTCTTAAAAGGCAAGTCTAAAATCCGGCAGAGTGCCACCTAGATGAATCTAGTGGTAAAGCGCCGAGCGCTAAATATGCCAAACGAGGCAAAGCATTAGAGATCTGACGGTCTAACATACTCCTCTTTCGAGGAAGTGGGCGAGAGCCCGAGGGTTGAAGTACGCTCGGGGTCTAAGCGCAATTTCAGTAGCTACCACGAAAACCCATAAGGGTACGGGCCTAAAACCAATTGGGTAGCTAGTTCGGAAATGGGCAGAAACGCAGAGTCGGTACAAGGGTACCCGCATGAGATGTTAGTACCACACAATCATGCAAACAAACAGGCAGTAACTAGACCATTCATATAGTGTGTGAAGCTCGAAGGCTGTGTGTAAGCCCATAAGGGCTGAAGTAAGCCTGAGGTCTAAGCGCCCTCTCGGTAACTATTACGAAACCCATAAGGATGCGAGGCTTATACCAATTGGGTAGCCATCCCCGGAGTGGGCAGAAGGCCAGAAGGCTATACATGGGTACATGCATGGTTAGTATAAACACGTGCACAAATATCATACCGTTTACATTATTACAAGCATTCAAATATAGGATACGACACATGATTCTAGTACACACATACAATCTGGTATAAAAATATAGGACTACATACATAAACCCATCACAAACCCAAATACAGTATAAACTCGACGATGCGAGAAAAAACACTCGCCTAAAACCCAAATCCTAAAACTTTGGTCTGAGCTTCAGAGCGAGGAAATATACGAAGCGAGAGAAGGAGAGAGGGCTTGGCCCCTTGGTGGCCACAGCCCCTTAGGGTAGTGCGCCGGCTACTAGGGAGGCCTAGGGGGTGGCCGACCTTGGAGAAGGAGGTGAAGAGGTGAAGGGAAGGGTGATCCGTGTTGGTGGTGGTAGTAGGTGGTGATGTTGGAAGAGTTGGATTTGAAGAAGAAAAAATGAAAAGTGATGAAGATGATGGTGATGGTGATATTGTAGGTTAAGGTGATGGTGATGAGGGTTGGTGTTATGGTGGTGAGAGTGAATATGGTGGTGATGAAAAGAAAAGTATGGAGGGTGGTGATGAAGGAAGGATTGTAGTGGTGGTGGAGTTGGTGGTGGAGTTGTCACCAGAATAGTTGTCGGAATGGCGCTAGAGGGTTGCTATCGAAGAGGAACCCAACCTCTATCCAAATATGGGGCGGCCTAGGAGTAGGTGGTGGGATGGTGGTTTTATAATAGAAGTAAGTGGTGGTGGTAGTTTTAGAGAAGGTAAAAGAGATGGTGGTTTGTATGATGGAGTTTTGGAGTTGTGATGGAATAAATGAGATGAAGGAGGAAGAAGTTGATGGTAAGGTATTGTAGGTGTTGTTATGGTTGTTTTTGTAGTGAAGATGAAGGAGGAGTTTGTGGTTTTAGGGTTTTGATGAAGAAATGAAAAGGGAGGAGAAGGAAAGGAGTTTGTTTTGGAGTTGAGTTAAAGGAGAAAAAAATAAATTTGGAGATGAGATTTTTTCTGAAATGGTGATGGAAGAGAGAGTAATAGCCGACCATGGGTGATGGGAGAGGAGTGATGAGTCTTCGGGATATTTTGGAGGAGATATTTTAGTGGAAGGATGTAGAATATAGTAGAAAAATGAAGAAGGTTTTGGAATATGTAAAAGTAAAAGTAAAAGGAAGGAAGGAAAATAGGAAAAGAAAAAAAAAAAAGAGAAAAAGGAAAAAATATGATTAGTGGATAAATTAAAAATAAATTAGATTTGTGGATTCCACGGACTTGGTCGCGGATGCGGAAAATTTTTCGGGAAAAAAACCGGGAATCGCCCGAAATTTATGGATCTCGGAACAATCTGTAAAAATTCTTTAAAATTAAGAATACTATTCTAAGAATCATGAGGAAATTCATTTCAAGAAATTGCTTACGATTCCAAATTAAAAATTTTAGAATCGGCCGTCGATATTGTCGACAAAATCTAGTCGAAATCTATTAAATTTTGAAAATCTACGAAAAATGGATTAAGATAGTAAATATTATTCTAAAAAATATATATATAAGCGGTTTCTCAAAATTTAACTCCATTTTTAAATTAAAAAATCTAGTAATAAACCAGCGGTACGATTATCCCAATTTTTTTAAGGTTTTTTAAATAATTCAAAAAAAATCTGAAAAATCATGAAAATTCTAAAATATTAGAAAATAGTATTTGAAACTGAAATCGGTCAAATCTGACTGATAGAAAGGCTAAATCGAGCAATAAACTAAGATTGGGTCCCCGGTTCAGACTAAGGCTGCGAATTCATGAATCTAGATCCAAAGCAAACTAATTACATAAATATTCATAAAATAAATAAATGCAAAAATAAAATTGAAAAAAATATGATTAAAAATTCAGAATACGTATCTTAGTACATATTATGGGAATGGAGTGTTACAATTTACCCATCTTACAAAATTTTCGTTCTTAAAATTCGATAAGGAAGGAAATGAACACGGGAGGAACTAGAATCAACAATGATAATATGATAAAGCGGAAAGGATAAGAAAGATTACCAACTCAAAATACAAAAGATCAGGAGTAGTGGTTACAGTGATATCCTCAAGATTCATGTTCTGGATACCGGGCTTCATATTCTGCTGCGACTTCACTTGATGCCTCTGCTGTCATTGTTGGCCCAAAGGCCTTCTATTCTAGTTTTGATGATGATTAACTCATGTAGTTATGTGTACTAATAATCTTGTGATGTTTAGTTTCAGATCATTAACCAACATATTAGTTGGTGTGATTAGTTTCAACAAGATGATTTGGAAGCTTTCACATGTTGATTCAAGAGCCCGAGCGTCAAAGATCATATATATCACTTGCTCGGTGGATCAAGGAGTTTTGGATTGAGTCGGCTTGGAGACAGCGCTCTACAAGAAGACATCGGTACCTACTTTAGTTTGAGTTTTAGATCTATTTGTAAAGATTAGAATAGTATGATATGCTCAAGTTCACAACACACACGTTTCATATTTTGGATATTGGTTTTCGGTTTTTCCGTTTTGGTTTAACCGATCTTGGTTTTCATGAATAGATATCATATCAAAACAAGTTTACATGGTTTAGTGTATATTAGATTTATTCTATATACATGCATGCTTCAACTACTTAGACAAACTTATCTTGATATACCTATTCATGTGTTTTAGGTTTTGTGTTTTAACAAAACTTATTTTTGGAATTAAAGTCAAAAACATGGATATATATATATATATATGTTTCATGTATATTGGACTTATGTCTATATGCATTATGCTTCAAAGTGTTTAGATATCATGTTTTTATATTTGGATGAGTTTTAGACAAAACGTATATTCTATTCAAAAATCTAAGTTTTAGAAAATACAGGTTTCGATTTTTGGCAAATTTCTATAACACAAAAAATGGTTCAAAAATGTTTGAAATTGTGTTGAAATTTTAACACAAGTTTTTTAAATCAATGTAAAATGATAAAACTATTTTTGTGTAATTTTAGAGATTTTTATGGGAATTTTTAGGATTAAAAATTACATGTTTTTTCTGACCTGAACTGCTGCTGCCAGGCTAGATAGGTCGACCGGACGGTCGACCGTACCAAGTAGCCGGTCGACCGTCTCTGTCGACCGACGTGCACGGATACGTGCACGCTGGCTGCCCCATGAGCCGGTCGACCGCACACGGTCGACCGACTGAGAGCAGGTTGCTCTCTGTTTGTTCCCGGTCGACCGAGCGGTCGACGGCCAGAGAGCCGTTGCTCTCTGGTTCTGGGGACGATCGACCGCCCGATCGACCGATGGCACAACGGTCTGAAATGACCGTTGGACGGTCGACCGCCCGGTCGACCGGTGGTTCATTTTGGCAGTTTAGTTTCTGCTGCCAACGGCTATAATTTTCTGGGGGCTATAAACACCCATTGGAAAGAGGTTTTCTTTAAGATTTTAGTGCTAATTTTTCCTGAGACTCTAGTGTTTCACAGCAATCAAAAGAAGTTTTTGGGCTTTAAATTGAACAATCTATTTGGTGTTTTTTGTTAGGGTTTGGAAAATCAAGAAAGGGTTTTTGGGAAAAGATTTTGATTCAACTTCTTCATCTTGGTTTCTAGTTTTTCCAAAGATTTTCTTTGAGTTTTTATTTTCATTCCTTTGATTTTCTCCACACTTGAGCTACATCTACTATCTTATTCTATAGGATCTTGTGTGGGAAAAGAGATTGTTTGTGGTCTTTTGATCACCAAGTTATAAACCCAATCTTTGCTTGGCTTTGTGCCTTTCCCTCATTGTGTTGAGGAGGTTGTGCATTTGGGTTGTATCCCTCAAGTTGTGAGGTGATCCTTGTGTTGCTTTGTGCTAATCCCTCAAGTTGTGAGGTGATTGTTTGTTGGCTTGGTGTTGTGCCTCAAGGAGGAGGTTGAGTTTGTAAAGAGAGGAGTTGGTACTCCTTGTAATTGTTATGCCCCAAATCCTGGTGGAGGTCCCTTTGTGGGAGTTCTTTGTGGACAAGATAGTGGAGTTGAAATCCTTCTGTGTGAAGGCGGGGATGTAGAGCTAGGTGCTCGAACCCGAAATATCTTGTTGTTTGCGCTTGATCCCTTGACTCTTACTCTCTCTCTATATTGTGCCTTGCATAAATTCATATTGTTCATTCATAATTATTTGCTTGGCTTGTTTGAGTGTGATCTCTTGTTAATTACCATTAGTTTTTAAATTCCGCATTAAGTTCACTAGATTAGCCATCATCACCTATTCACCCCCATCTAGGTGATTTTCAATTGGTATCAGAGCCTACGCCTGATATTTAGGTTTAACCACCTAGGAGTGAGATCTTGGTTTGCTAATCTTCATTGCATTGTTTCATTTGCAGACATTTAGCTTGCACTCATGGATAACCCTCCTATGTTTGATTTTCTAGACATGATATTTGGAAGGCAAGATGAGTAGTCATTTGAAAGCTTTAGGATCTAAAGTTTACCAAGTCATTACCAAGGAATCCTACCCCAATGATAGCAAGCATAATAAGGCCAATGCCATTAGCACTTAAAACACTTAGAGCATCTCTTAATGAAGATCTTTTACATGTGTTTGCTCATTATGATTCGACTTTTGTAGTTTGGAGCATATTGACTTCCCCGAGCTACCAAGGATTATCAACAAGTTGAGAAGATCTAGGAGAGACAAGTCTGACGAGCATTGCCTCATGGTCCAAGGAAAGACTCCCTTGAGGTACAATCGGATTCTCAACTAGATAATAGCTCTAGTTCCTATTGCTATGGATGTTTAGAAGTTCAAACTTTAAATATGGAACTTGCTCAAAAGCTTGAAATTTTTTAGAAAAACATGATTGTTGAAAAAGAATAATCTTGAACTAAAAGAAGAAATGAAGGATTATGTTCAAGTTTTGAATCGATTTTGCAAGAGAAGAAGAGATACTAGTGAACGTGACTCACTAAAATCTCAACTAGACCTTACCCTAAAAGAGATTGATGTTTTGAAAAGCAAAAATAATTGTGATAATGTTGTGAAAACAATGAGATTTTATCTTCTAAATTAGATTTTGTGTTAAAAGATACCTTGTTTTGAAAAACGAAATTGAATTTATTACAAAAGAATGGATTTAGTTTTGAAGAAAAATGAATCTTTAAAAATTGATAGATTCTCATGTTTACCATGCTAGTGTAGATTCACCTAGCACATCTATTGCATGCTCCACTTTATCTTTAAGTATTGAGAATGATATAAATATTTTAAGAAAAGTGTTGAATGTTTGGGCTTCACTTTGAGCCAATGTACTTTGAATCATACACGCTTGGAAACCTTGGTTCGCAAGAAACAAGTTCCATCTTTAC